>JASIRB010000116.1:0-22679 GCA_030323885.1 Branchipolynoe longqiensis
CATCAGACATGCAACATCATACATGCAACATCAGACATGCAACATCAGACATGCAACATCAGACATGCAACATCATGCATGCAACATCAGACATGCAACATCATAATGCAACATCAGACATGCAACATCAGACATGCAACATCAGACATGCAACATCATACATGCAGCATCAGACATGCAACATCAGACATGCAACATCAGACATTCAACATCAGACATGCACCATCAGACATGCAACATCAGACATGCAACACCATAACTGCAACAGCAGACATGCAACATCAGACTTGCAACATCAGACATGCAACATCATACGCACAATGTCAGACATGCAACATCAGACATGCCATGTCAGATGTGCAACATCAGACATGCAACATCATACACGCAACATCAGACATGCAACATCAGACATGCAACATCAGACATGCAACACTAGACATGCAACATCAGACACGCAATGTCAGATATGCAACATCAGACATGCCATGTCAATTGTGCAACATCAGACATGCAACATCAGACATGCAACATCAGATATGCAACATCAGACATGCAACATCAGATATGCAACATCAGACATGCAACATCAGACATGCACCATCAGACATGCAACATCAGACATGCAACATCAGACGTGCAATGTCAGACATGCAACATCAGACGTGCAACACCAGACATGCAACAACATACATGCATCATCAGACATGCAACATCATAACTGCAACATCCGACGCTCAATGTCAGACATGCAACATCAGACATGCCACATCAGACATGCAACACTAGACATGCAACATCAGACACGCAATGTCAGATGTGCAACATCAGACATGCCATGTCAGATGCGCAACATCATACATGCAACAACATACATGCAACATCAGACATGCAACATCAGATGTGCAATGTCAGACATGCAACATCAGACATGCCATGTCAGGTGCGCAACATCAGACATAACCCTAACCCTGACAATAACCACAACCCTAACCCTAACCCTAACCCTAACCCTAACCCCTAACCCTAAACCCTAACCCTAACCCTTTTCACCAAGTGGACCAAGTGGACCCTTTTCACCAAGTGGACCCTTTTGACCAAGTGGACCTTTTTTCACCAAGTGGACCCTTTTCACCAAGTGGACCATTTTTACCAGGTGGACCATTTTTACCAAGTGGACCATATTTACCAAGTGGACCATTTTTACCAAGTGGACCCTTTTGACCATGTGGACCATGTGGACCATTTTGACCAAGTGGACCAGTTTGACCAAGTGGACCATTTTGACCAAGTGGACCCTTTTGACCAAGTGGACCCTTTTGACCAAGTGGACCCTTTTGACCAAGTGGACCCTTTTGACCAAGTGGACCATGTGGACCCTTTTGACCAAGTGGACCAAGTGGACCCTTTTCACCAAGTGGACCCTTTTCACCAAGTGGACCCTTTTGACCAAGTGGACCATTTTGACCAAGTGGACCATTTTGACCAAGTGGATCAAGTGGACCCTTTTCACCAAGTGGACCATGTGGACCATTTTCACCAAGTGGACCATTTTGACCAAGTGGACCATTTTGACCAAGTGGACCCTTTTGACCAAGTGGACCATGTGGACCAAGTGGACCCTTTTCATCAAGTGGACCCTTCTGACCAAGTGGACCATTTTCACCAAGTGGACCCTTCTGACCAAGTGGACCCTTTTGACCAAGTGGACCCTTTTGACCAAGTGGACCCTTTTCACCAAGTGGACCCTTTTGACCAAGTGGACCCTTTTCACCAAGCGGATCAAGTGGACCCTTCTGACCAAGTGGACCCTTTTCACCAGTGGACCCTTTTCACCAAGTGGACCCTTTTGACCATGTGGCCCAAGTGGACCCTTTTCATCAAGTGGACCCTTTTGACCAAGTGGACCCTTTTGACCAAGTGGACCATTTTGACCAAGTGGACCATGTGGACCATGTGGACCCTTTTGACCAAGTGGACCATTTTGACCAAGTGGACCAATTTGACCAAGTGGACCCTTTTGATCAAGTGGACCCTTTTGACCAAGTGGACCCTTTTGACCAAGTGGACCATTTTGACCAAGTGGACCCTTTTGACCAAGTGGACCATTTGGACCAAGTGGACCCTTTTGACCAAGTGGACCAAGTGGACCCTTTGACCAAGTGGATCCTTTTGACCATGTGGACCATGTGGACCAAGTGGAACCTTTTGACCAAGTGCACCAAGTGGAGCATTTTGACCAAGTGGACCATTTTGACCAAGTGGACCATTTTGACCAAGTGGACCATTTTGACCAAGTGGACCATATGGACCATTTTGACCAAGTGGACCATTTTGACCAAGTGGACCATTTTGACCAAGTGGACCCTTTTGACCAAGTGGACCCTTTTGACCAAGTGGACCCTTTTGACCAGTGGACTGTGTGGACCAAGTGGACCCTTTTGATCAAGTGGACCCTTTTGACAATGTGGACCATGTGACCAAGTGGACCCTTTTGACCAAGTGGACCATTTTGACCAAGTGGACCCTTTTGACCAAGGTGACCATTTTGACCATGTGGACCAAGAGAACCATTTTGACCAAGTGGACCATTTTTACCACGTGGACAAAGTGGACCATTTTGACCAAGTGGACCATTTTGACCACGTGGACCATTTTGACCAAGTGGACCATTTTGACCGAGTGGAACATGTGGACCAAGTGGATCATTTTGACCAAGTGGACCATTTTGACCAAGTGGACCATTTTGACCAAGTGGACCAATTGGACCAAGTGGACCATTTTGACCAAGTGGACCATTTGAGCCAAGTGGACCACTTGGACCATTTTGCTTGTGTGGACCATGTGGTCCATGTGTAATAGTTACACCATGTGGACCATGTGGACCATTTGGACCATGTTGACCATGTTGACCATTTCTATCACAATGACCATGTGGACCATGTGGATCAGTTACACTAAGTGGAACCATGACTTTGACCGTGACCGTGACCATGACCGTGACCGTGAGTGTGACCAAGTGGACCATTTTCATTGTGTGGAGCATGTGGTCCATGTGTACCATTTACACCATGTCGACCATGTCGACAAATTGGACCATTTGGACCAATTGGATCATTTGGACCATGTGGACCATGTTGACCATTTCGATCAGATGGATCATGTGGAACATGTACAACAGTTACACCCAAGTGGAACTGTGACCATGAACGTGACCGTGACCAAGTGGACCATTTTTATTGTGTGGACCATGTGGTCCATGTGTACCAGTTACACCACATGGACTGTGTGGACCATGTAGAGCAAGTGGACCAATTGGACCATTTTGACCATGTGGACCATGTTGACCATTTCGATCACGTGGACCATGTGGACCAGTTACACCAAGTGGAACCGTGACCGTGACCCTGACTGTGACCCAGACTGTGACCATGACCAAGTGCACCATGTTGACCATTTCGATCATGTGGACCATTTGGACCATGTGGACCAGTTACACCAAGTGGAACCGTGACCGTGACCATGACCCTGACCGTGATCGTGAGCCAGACCGTGACCGTGACCCAGACTATGACCTTGACCCTGACCGTGACCAAGTGCACCATGTTGACCATTTCAATCACGTGGACCATGTGGACCAGTTACACCAAGTGGAACCATGACCATGACCGTGACTGTGACCGTGAACGCGACCAAGTGCACCATGTTGACCATTTCGTTCACCTGGACCATGTGGACCAGTTACACCAAGTGGAACCATGACTGTGAGTGTGACCGTGACCCAGACCGTGACCATGACCCAGACTGTGACCATGACCAAGTGCACCATTTTGACCATTTCGATCACGTGGACCATGTGGACCAGTTACACCAAGTGCAAGCGTGACCGTGATGGTGACCATGACTGTGACTGTGACCGTGACCGTGACCCAGACCGTGACCGTGACCAAGTGCACCATGTTGACCATTTCGATCACGTGGACCATGTGGACCATGTGGACCAGTTACACCAAGTGGAACCATGACCGTGACCGTGACCGTGACTGTGACCGTGACCGTGACCGTGACCAAGTGCACCATGTTGACCATTTCGATCATGTGGACCATGTGGACCAGTTACACCAAGTGGAACCATGACAATGACTGTGACTGTGAACGTGACCGTGACCATGACCATGACCGTGAGTGTGACCGTGACTGTGACCCAGACCGTGACCATGACCAAGTGCACCATGTTGACCATTTTGATCACGTGGATCATGTGGACCATGTGGACCAATTACACCAAGTGGAACTGTGACCGTGACCGTGACTGTTACCGTGACCGTGACTGTGACCGTGACCGTGACCCAGTCCGTGACCATGACCAAGTGCACCATGTTGCTCTTTCGATAACATGGACCACGTGGACCATGTGGACCAGTTACACCAAGTGGAACCGTGACCGTGACCGTCACCCTGACCGTGACCGTGACCCAGACCGTGACCGTGACCGTGACCCAGACCGTGACCGTGACCGAGTGCACCATGTTGACCATTTCGATCATGTGGACCATGTGGACCAGTTACACCAAGTGGAACCATGACCGTGACCGTGACTGTGACCGTGACCGTTACCATGACCATGACTGTGACCGTGACCGTGACCATGACCAAGTGCACCATGTTGACCATTTCGATAACGTGGACCATGTGGAACATGTGGACCAGTTACACCAAGTGGAACCGTGACCATGACTGTGACCATGACCCTGATGATGACCAGACCGTGACCGTGACCCTGAACCTGACCATGACCGTGACCATGACCCTGACCGTGACCCTGACCGTGACCCTGACCATGACCATTACCATGACCGTGACCGTGACCCTGACCGTGACCGTAACCGTAACCCTGATGATGCTCGGCTCGAATCCTAGCAACGGAAGGAACAGTGCTAGAGCGCGCCTCCAAACCGACCGATGTGCCCAAACCTGATGACGCGAGGTTCGAATCCTAGTGACGGAATGAACAGTGCTGGAGCGCACCTCCAAACCCACCGACGCGTGCAAACGTGATGACGCGCGGCTCGATTCCTAGCATTGGAAGAAAGAGTGCTGGAGCGAGCCTCCAAACCATCCGACGCGCGCAAACCTGCTGACGTGGGGCTTGAATCCTAGCGACGGAAGGAACAGTTCTGTAGCGCCCTCAAACCCACAGATTCGTGCAAACTTGATGAGGTGCGGCTTGAATCCTAGCGACGGAAGGAACAGTGCTGGAGCGTGCCTCCAAACTGCCCGACGCGCGCAAACGTCAGGACGCGCAACTTGAATACTAGCGACAGAAGGAACAGTGCTGGAGCGCGCCTCCAAAAACACCGCCACACGCAAACGTGATGACGCGCTGCTGGAATCCTAGATATGGAAGGAACACTGCTGGAGCACGCCTCCAAATGAACCAACGCGCGCAAAAGTGATGAGGCGAGTCTTGAATCCTAACGACGGAAGGAACAGTGCTGGAGAGCGCCTCCAAACCCATCGACGCGCGGAAACGTGATGACACATGGCTTGAATCCTCGCGACGGAAGGAGCAGTGCTGGAGCATGCCTCCAAACCGCCCGACACACGCAAAAGTAATGACGCGCAGCTTGAATCCTAGCAACGGAAGAAACAGTGCTGGAGCGCGCCTCCAAACACACCGACGGCCTCAAACGTGATGACGCGCTGCTGGAATCCTAGAGATGGAAGGAACACTGCTGGAGCACGCCTCCAAACGAACCGACGCGCGCAAAATTGATGAGGCGCGTCTTGAATCCTAACGACGGAAGGAACAGTGCTGGAGAGCGCCTCCAAACCCATCGATGCGCGCAAACGTGATGACGCGTGGCTTGAATCCTAGCGACGGAAGGAGCAGTGCTGGAGCGTGCCTCCAAACCGCCCGACGCGCGCAAACGTCATGACGCGCAGCTTGAATCCTAGCGACGGAAGGAACAGTGCTGGAGCGCGCCTCCAAACACACCGACGCGCGCAAACGTGATGACGCGCTGCTGGAATCCTAGAGATGGAAGGAACAGTGCTGGAGCACGCCTCCAAACGAACCGACGCGCGCAAAAGTGATGAGGCGCGTCTTGAATCCTAACGACGGAAGGAACAGTGCTGGAGAGCGCCTCCAAACCCATCGACGCGCGCAAACGTGATGACGCGTGGCTTGAATCCTAGCGACGGAAGGAACAGTGCTGGAGCGCGCCTCCAAACCCATCGACGCGCGCAAACGTGATGACGCGCGACTTGCTTCCTAGCGACGGAAGGAACAGTGCTGGATCGCGCCTCCAAACCCACTGACGCACGCAAACGTGATGACGTGGGGCTTGAATCCTAGCGACGGAAGGAACAGTGCTGGAGCTCGCCTCCAAACACACCGACGCGCGTAAACGTGATGACGCGCGGCTGGAATCCTAGAGACGGAAGGAACAGTGCTGGAGCACGCCTCCAAATGAACCGACGCGCGCAAAAGTGATGAGGCTCGGCTCGAATCCAAGCGAGGGAAGGAAGAGTGCTGGAGCGCGCCTCCAAACCCACCGAACGATGCTAAAGTGACGCGCGGCAGATTTCTTCAGGTCTGTCGCCCTAGCGATGCGCGGATGCCACAGACCGACTGACCCACTCATGGCTACCTCCCGCTTGTCGGCTGTCTTGTCTCTTTGGTTCCGTCGCCTTTTCGTGACGTAACTCATAGACCACCTGAACCCCCGCCCCTGAATTGCTCCAGTGTCGCCGCCAACAATTATTTTGTGGACCCAAAAGAAAATTTGGTCGATCGAGACAAGGAAATCTCATTAGCGCCCAAAAAAGAAAATCGGACCCCCCCTCCCCCTAAAAATGAATTTGTCTTTTCACCGATTTTCCAGGATTTTTACAGAATTTCCCGAAACTTCCTGCGTGTCAGGTTTCAAAACGTCCCCCCCAACCCCCATGAAAACAATGACGACGCCCGACAGACGTGAAAGTGGTGACGCGTGGCTAGACTCCGAGTGACGCAAAGAACAGTGCTGAAGCGCGGTCCTAATCCACCGACGGACACAAAGGTGGTGACGCCTGGCTGAAATCCCAGCGACGTAAGGAAGAGTGCTGAAGCGCGCCTCCAAACCCACGACGGATGCTAAAGTTACGCGCGGTGGATTTCTTCGGGTCCGTCGGCCTAGTAACGCATGGATGCCACAGACCGACTGACCCGCTTGTGCGTGCCTCACGCCTGTCGGCTGTCTTGTCTGGTTGGTTTCGTTGCCTTCTCGCGACGCAATGCGTAGAGAACCTGACCCCCGCCCTGAATTGCTCCAGTGTTATCGCAAACAAAATATCTCGTAAGTACACCCAAAAGAATTTGGCTGGGAGATACAAATCCCCTTTACGAACAAAATATTCAAAAAAATTCCCCGCCACCTACAAAAATGAAATTGTCAGGATTAGGGCTTACGAATTTCCCGGATTTTTACAGAATTTCCTGAAACTTGGCTGCATTTCAGGTTTCAAAAACGTCCCCCCCCCCGGATCCCCCAGCACCCATGGATAGCCAGTGCTGTATTCGGGTCGGTTTCATATAGTGTGAGACTTTCCCACAGTGTGCTCCAACAGTGTGCTTTTCCCTTTCCCGTCACTCGATGTGAGCCTGGTCTACCTTATCTCCTCTTTAATTAGGCTTTTCATTGATAAGCTTGTCAATTTAGGTTTCTTATCTGTGATGGATGTGTGGGTGTTTCCTCTTGATGGCTATTGGCTCGGTCGCTCCCTGCCTCCTTATCTTCATGCTTTCATTCATTCCTATTGTGTTACATTAATGGTAATATACTTTGACCTCTTTCGATGCCGGTTTAATCATGTCGTTCCCATGCATTCCACAGGTCTTATTTTCCAGGGATGAAAGTGGTCTCTGGGAAAAAACGCGGAAACACCGATGGCATCCCGGGAGGGGCTCGACCTACGGACGGACGAAGCCGAGATTCCACACACGGGTGCTATGCGGTAGGCGGGATGCGGTGTGCGAATCTGACGAAAAACGGAAAAGCATGTGACGGCTCAGCGGCGTTTCCATATGTCGGAATTCGAATGCATGTGCCTGTGCGAATACGGATGCGAATGCGAATGCGAATGAGAATCTGAATGCCGATGCCGATCCGAATGCGAATGCGAAGACGGCAAGTGGATTGCTCCGTTTACCAACCGGTACGAAGGCGAACGCCACTCCGACTCCTGTGGAGAGATTGGCTCTGCTTTGCAAATTTGCGGCGATAAATACAGGAAACCACTCGCCATGTCATGCGGCATGCTGCCTCATGCTGCCTGTATGGAATCTTAGCATTAGACCGAGGCCGACATCGAATTTCACGTTGCTGATATATGGAACCAAAAGTTGGGTGGGCGAGCCCCTTTGAGTCTCAAGTTCCAATGTATCTTGTGCACATCGGCGTGTCTTCATGCGATAATGCCTTGGGAGCGAAAGCATGCATTTTCCACAAATGGTGCACATTTTATTTTGATATTTCCTACTTTTGAGAGGGAATTGAGGGCATTTTCTCTCTCAGCTCCATGCATGGCCTAACCCAGTTCACATGCATATTCTGGCTCAAGAGGTACATGTAATTCCATTTGCATAAAAGTTCAGTTTTCTTTCGATTAGAGCACCAATGAGGCACGCACATGGCCCGTCACACTCTTTTCTGTTTTTTCCATCATAAAATTATTGAAACCAAGTGCAATATAACCGAAAAACCACTCAGAGACCCCTCAAAGACTCAGATATGCATCATGCTGCCACCTAGTGGAAAACGCCTGAACTGCTGTTAGACTGTGTAGCCGCCTAGTGGTAACTTCAGGAACATGCTGAACGTCGATTTGACAACACACGAGAACTGGCACTGTCTGCAACTTCATTTCACAAAATAATATTAATCACCTGTGCGATCCAGAAAAATAAAATAAATTGCAAATACGTTCTTTTTAAGGCCAAGAGATGAGTGGTCAGATAGCAAATGGTTTTTTTCCACTTCGCCGATGGCGACGCGGTAATTTGACAATACACATGCGAACTGGCATTGTCCGCAACTTCATTTCACAAAATACCACCCGACTGTTAACTCTGTTCAGCGATCCAGAAAAATAAAATAAAATGTAACGATAGCAAACATGGTCTTTTTAAGGTCAAGACCTGAACAGAAAGTGGTCAGAATGCTTTTTTTTGCATCGCCGATGGTACCGACGAATGTCATGTGCGAACTGGTTATTTCTTTTAACGAATATCTACTCAAATACAACAGATAACGAACAAAGATGATCGATTCATTTGCTTGATTCCACCACTCTTCTCCACTGACATTACCCATTCAGCATTTTGGGATACTGTCAACCTTTAGTCAGGGAAGTTCAGAATACGTGAAGGGTTTGTGTTGAAATTAATAAACGATTTCTTATCCGTAGTGAATGCAAGAGACCCATGGAACAATGCATTCAGTTATCGATTGATTCGTTCAAAGAACAAAACAAAAACCCTGATGAACTGAGGCCTCGGGCACCGGGCCCTGATGTGATGGGTGGGCTGGCTACCGTGTCGGTGGCGATCAGGCCGGGGAAAGCGGGAGGCCGTGCTCCGGCTGGCGGGGCTGGCCTGCCTGCATGTGCCGTAGCGCCAGTACAGTGTAATTTTACAAAATGATTTATTTTAATCAATTTAAAGACATCTGACATGGCAACAAAAGGTATGAACGTTTGTTTGTAAGTCGGGTGTTTTTTTTTGGGGGGGGGGCGGGTTATTTTTTTTGGGGTGGGGGGTTACATGCTAGCAACGTCTATGATCACATTAGGGCAGACAAAATATGAACAGTGACTCCTTTTTGTGTTCATCCATTGCTACTTTATTCAGCTTCGAAACAGATTTCACAATACAATCAGGCGAGATCGCGAGCAGCATACAACTTATTTCCCCCTTGCAACATACCTACATGCATTAGAATTAACGACGAGTTAGGGTCAGAGACGAATTTGGGTTATCGAAGAGTTAGGCTTAGCAAACTTAGGGTTAGCGAAAAGTTAGGCTAGCGACGAGTTAGGGTTTGCGACGAGATGGGGTTAGCGAATTTAGGTTTACCTAAGAGTTATGCTTAGGGACGCGCTATGGTTAGGGACGAGTTAGGGTTTGCAAAGAGTTAGTGCTATGGACAAGAGAGGTCAGGGACTAGTCAGGGTTAGGGACGAGTTAGGGTTAGCGAAGGTATAGTAAGCGAAGAGTTAGGGTCAGGGATGAGTTAGGGTTAGGGACGAGTTAGGGTTAAGCTAGGGTTAGGGACAAGTAAGCATTGGGACGAGTTAGGAGTAGGGACGAGTGAGGGCTAAGGACGAGTCAGGGGTGGCCAAGTTAGGGTTAGCGACGAGTTAGGGTCAGCAAAATTATGGTAAGCCAATGGGTAGGGTTAGCAAAGACAGGGTCAGGGGAAAAATTAGGGTCATCAGCAAATCAGGGTTACAGAAAAATTAAAGCATCTGAAAAAATCAGGGTTTGAAATGTCGGTCCGAAATCCTCGTCTTCCATCGAAACGTAATCCCCGTCGACTCGACGTGTCCACTCTGTATCGCCGCAAATGTCCTCTCGGAGTCATGAACGTCCTGAAAATAAAAAACGAGAAGGGCAATCTGTACAAATGCAGTGAACCACATTCGTTTACCATGAAAGCAGAGACAATCCACCACCAAGCCATCACCATATAGATGCTAGAAAAATAATGTCAATGGAAATAACGAGAACGAAAGCAACAATAAATGAATGGGAACAAATTTGATTCAAACGTAAATGTTTAGAAACAAACAATGACCATGAAAACAACTCTATGGTGTCCGTAGCTGTCAATTGTCGAAAATGATCATGAAAACGTAGAAAATATCAGTTTTGAAAATAACAATGGAAATTACAAAACACATTCAAACACCTCTTGGAAATGAAGCAAAACTCACAAAAACTGATCCTTGTCTCGGTGAAGGCACCCCTGCTTACTGCTCCGAAACCACCGTCACCTGGAATATATAATACGTGGACGCAATGGAGAGAGAGCCAACGGAACAATGTAAGGGGGGTGGGGGGGGAGACATTTATTGAATGAATACAGTGATTCGTTTTTGATGATAAATGGCTCTCAATATGCTCAAAACCATTAACAAAAAAAAAGAATAAACCCCAAACCACCTGATTGTAGGTGATGGTAACTAAAGAACTAAATATGAATATACATTAAAAAAACAGGAGCTAGGAAGCAAATAAAATACGACGAAATAAATAAATAAATAAAACGCTGCAGCTGGCTCGTCCCGCATATTGCAGGGTGAGCCAAGTTGTAAAATGAAGATGACACATACAGTAATAACCCTGACTAATCCGAGACCATAGTGATGCATGTCTGTGTGCATGATATTCAGTATTGAGTGCCCGAAAAACAATTTAACTCACCCGAATCGTGTGTCAGAATTGGCAACCCGACAAAACTCGGAACTGTCAAAACTGTCACGCACAGGCACATTGCAACTTCGCCATTTCCACCGACTTCGGACGTTTAAAACGTTCATAACCACTCTCCATAGATGGATCTCGTAAAAAGAATACTTTTCAATAAAAGAATATCATCTGCATGTTCCAAAAGCTATGAAAACGACTGATGTTTGTAACAGAACGTGTAGCATTAAGAGTGAGCAGTAATACCAGAAAGAAAACAAAAGTGCGTCGGCGGGTCCCCTGTCCCACCATGACTAGCGTGGTACTGAGACGATGGTGCCGCCACCTAGTGGGAAACTGCTGTTAAATGGCGTAGCCACCTAGTGTTAACTTTAGGAAGCTGCCTTGGCCATAGCTGGAGCTAGCATATAGCATCAGGTTTACCATCTTCTTCCACTTTTATTCACAAAATACCACTCGGTGACTCTATTTCCGATTGAGAAAAATAAAATAGAATAAAATAAAATGCACCGATCGATGTCAAGGGATGAGGAAGTGGTCAGATCGCGATGCTTTTCCACATCGGCGAATGCGCCGATTTGACAAAGCGTGTATGAGAAGTGACACTTTTATTTTTTTGTCCATTAGTTGTTTAAGCAGGGGAAATTTCATTCATAGACGACTGGTCTTCCTCATTCCACTGCTGGTCGATAGAAAGCCCGAGCCTACACTTTTACCGACCCAAGGGATTTTTTAACCTCCCACACCACATAGACATGGTATGAGAGCAACCGGCCTTTGATGACAAACGTTATGACGCGCAGTTTGAATCCTAGCGACGGTAGGAACAGTGCTGGAGCGCGCCTCCAAACACACCGACGCGCGCAAACGTGATGACGCGCTGCTGGAATCCTAGAGATGGAAGGAACAGTACTGGAGCACGCCTCCAAACAAACCGACGCACGCAAAAGTGATGAGGCGCGTCTTAAATCATAACGACGGAAGGAACAGTGCTGGAGCGCATCCAAACCCACCGACACGCGCAAACGTGATGACGCGTGGTTTGTATATTAGCGATGGAAGGAACAGTGATAGAGCGCGCCTCCAAACTCACCGACGCGCGCAACCGTTATGACGCGTGGCCTGAATCATAGCAACGGAAGGAGCAGTGCTGCAGCGTGCCTCAAAAACGCCCGACGCGCCCAAACGTTATGACGCGCAGCTTGAATCCTAGCGACGGTAGGAACAGTGCTGGAGCGCGCCTCCAAACACACCGACGCGCGCAAACGTGATAACGCGCTGCTGGAATCATAGAGATGGAAGGAACAGTACTGGAGCACGCCTCCAAACAAACCGACGCGCGCAAAAGTGATGAGGCCCGTCTTGAATCATAACGACGGAAGGAACAGTGCTGGAGCGCGCATCCAAACCCACCGACGCGCGCAAACGTGATGACGCGTGGTTTGTATATTAGCGATGGAAGGAACAGTGATAGAGCGCGCCTCCAAACTCACCGACGCGCGCAACCATGATGACGCGTGGCCTGAATCATAGCAACGGAAGGAGCAGTGCTGGAGCGTGCCTCAAAAACGCCCGACACGCCCAAACGTTATGACGCGCAGCTTGAATCCGAGCGACGGTAGGAACAGTGCTGGAGCGCGCCTCCAAACACACCGACGCGTGCAAACCTGATGACGCGCTGCTGGAATCCTAGAGATGGAAGGAACAGTACTGGAGCACGCCTCCAAACAAACCGACGCACGCAAAAGTGATGAGGCGCGTCTTGAATCATAACGACGGAAGGAACAGTGCTGGAGCGCGCATCCAAACCCGCCGACACGCGCAAACGTGATGACGCGTGGTTTGTATATTAGCGATGGAAAGAACAGTGATAGAGCGCGCCTCCAAACTCACCGACGCGCGCAACCGTGATGACGCGTGGCCTGAATCATAGCAACGGAAGGAGCAGTGCTGGAGCGTGCCTCAAAAACGCCCGACGCGCCCAAACGTTATGACGCGCAGCTTGAATCCGAGCGACGGTAGGACCAGTGCTGGAGCGCGCCTCCAAACACACCGACGCGCGCAAACGTGATGACGCGCTGCTGGAATCCTAGAGATGGAAGGAACAGTACTGGAGCACGCCTCCAAACAAACCGTCGCACGCAAAAGTGATGAGGCGCGTCTTAAATCATAACGACAGAAGGAACAGTGCTGGAGCGCGCCTCCAAACCCACCGACGCGCGCAAACCTGATGACGTGGTGCTCGAATCCTAGCGACGGAAGGAAAAGTTCTGTAGCGCCTTCAAACCCACCGATGTGAGCAAACACGATGACGCGCGGCTTGAATCACAGCGACGGAAGAAAGAGTGCTGGAGCACAAATCCAAACCAACCGACGCGCGCAAACATGATGACACATTGGTTTGTATATTAGCTCCGGAAGGAAAAGTGATGGAGCGCGCCTCCAAACTCACCGACGCGCGCAACTATGATGACAAGTGGCTTGAATCCTAGTGACGGAAGGAGCAGTGCTGGAGCATGCCTCCAAACCGCCCGACGCGTGCAAACGTCAAGACGCGCAGCTTGGATCCTAGCGACGGAAGGAACAGTGCTGGAGCGCGCCTCCAAACACACTGACGCGCGCAAACGTGATGACGCGTGGTTTGTATATTAGCGATGGAAGGAACAGTGATAGAGCGCGCCTCCAAACTCACCGACGTGCGCAACCGTGATGACGCGTGGCCTGAATCATAGCAACGGAAGGAGCAGTGCTGGAGCGTGCCTCAAAAACGCCCGACGCGCCCAAACGTTATGACGCGCAGCTTGAATCCTAGCGACGGTAGGAACAGTGCTGGAGCGCGCCTCCAAACACACCGACGCGCGCAAATGTGATGACGCGCTGCTGGAATCCTAGAGATGGAAGGAACAGTACTGGAGCACACCTCCAAACAAACCGACGCGCGCAAAAGTGATGAGGCGCGTCTTGAATCCTAACGACGGAAGGAACAGTGCTGGAGCGCGCCTCCAAACCCACCGACGCGCGCAAACCTGATGACGTGGTGCTTGAATCCTAGCGACGGAAGGAAAAGTTCTGTAGCGCCTTCAAACCCACCAATGTGAGCAAACACGATTATGCGCGGCTTGAATCATAGCGACGGAAGAAAGAGTGCTGGAGCACGCATCCAAACCAACCGACGCGCGCAAACATGATGACACATTGGTTTGTATATTAGCGACGGAAGGAAAAGTGATGGAGCGCGCCTCCAAACTCACCGACGCGCGCAACCGTGATGACGCGTGGCTTGAATCCTAGTGACGGAAGCAAAAAAAAAAAAAACCCCCCAAACAAAAAAAAAATAAAAAAAAAAAAAAAAAAATAAAAAAAAAAAAAAAAAAAGCAGCAGTGCTGGAGCGTGCCTCAAAAACTCCCGACGCGCCCAAACTTTATGACGCGCAGCTTGGATCCTAGCGACGGAAGGAACAGTGCTGGAGCGCGCCTCCAAACACACCGACGCGCGCAAACGTGATGACGCGCTGCTGGAATCCTAGAGATGAAAGGAACAGTGCTGGAGCATGCCTCCAAACGAACTGATGCACGCAAAAGTGATGAGGCGCGTCTCCAAACCACGGAAGGAACAGTGCTGGAGAGCGCCTCCAAACCCATCGACGCGCGCAAACGTGATGACGCGTGGCTTGAATCCTAACGACGGAAGGAACAGTGCTGGAGAGCGCCTCCAAAGCCATCGACGCGCACAAACGTGATGACGCGCGACTTGCTTCCTAGCGACGGAAGGAACAGTGCTGGATCGCGCCTCCAAACCCACTGATGCACGCAAACGTGATGACGTGGGGCTTGAATCCTAGCGACGGAAGGAACAGTTTTGTAGGGCCTTCAAACCCAATGACGCGCGCAAACGTGATGACGCGCGGCTTGAATCGTAGCGACGGAAGGAACAGTGCTGGAGCGCGCCTCGAAACACACTGCCGCACGTAAACGTGATGACGCGCGGCTGGAATCCTAGAGACGGAAGGAACAGTGCTGGAGCATGCCTCCAAACGAACCGACGCGCGCAAAAGTGATGAGGCTCGGCTCAAATCCAAGCGAGGGAAGGAAGAGTGTTGGAGCGCGCCTCCAAACCCACCGAACAATGCTAAAGTGACGCGTGGCAGATTTCTTCAGGTCTGTCGCCCTAGCGACGCGCGGATGCCACAGACCGACTGACCCACTCATGCCTCCCTCCCGCCTGTCGGCTGTCGTGTCTGTTTGGTTCCGTCGCCTTTTCGCGACATAACTCGTAGAGCACCTTAACCCCCGACGCCCCCTACCCACCCCTGAATTGCTCCGGTGTTGCCGCCAACAATTTTTTCGTGGACCTAATCGAGACATGGAAATCTCATTAGCGCCCAAAAAAGATAATCTGCCCCCCCCCCTCAACCCTAAAAATGAAATCTTTGAAAATTTCTGAAAATTCCCGTCAACAATTTGTTTTTTCACCGATTTTCCGGATTTTTACAGAATTTCCCGAAACTTCATGCATGTCAGGTTTCAAAACGTCCCCCCCCGACCCCCATGAAGACAATGACGATGCGCGACAGACCTGAAAGTGGTGACGCGCGGCTAGACTCCGAGCGATGCAAAGAACAGTGCTGAAGCACGGTCCGAATCCACCAACGGACACAAAGGTGGTGACGCACGGCTGAAATCCCAGCGACGGAAGGAAGAGTGCTGAAGCGCACCTTCAAACCCAACGACGGATGCTAAAGTTACGCGCGGTGGATTTCTTCGGGTCCATCGGCATAGTAACGCACGGATGCCACAGACCGACTGACCCACTCGTGCGTGCCTCCCGCCTGTCTTGTCTGGTTGGTTTCGTCGCCTTCACGCGGCACAACGCATAGAGAACCTGACCCCCGCCCTGAATTGCTCCAGTGTCATCGCAAAAAAAATATCTCTTACACCCAAAAGAATTTGGCTGGGAGATACAAATCCCTTTTACGAAAAAAAATTCAAAAAAATTCCCCGCCACCTAAAAAAACTAAATTCTTAAATGTTCACGTCAACAACAAAAAATATTTCGTCGCAATTTCCCGGATTTTTACAGAATTTCCTGAAACTTGCCTGCATTTCAGGTTTCAAAATCCTCCCCTCCCCGGATCCCCCAGCACCCATGAAAACAATGGTTCTACTCCCACCGTCGGATAGCCAGTGCTGTATTCGGGCCGGTTTCATATAGTGTGAGGCTTTCCCACAGTGTGCTGCAAGTGAGCAGTCACTTTTCCCTTTCCCGTCGCTCGCTGTGACCCTGGTCTACCTTATCTCCTTTTTAATTAGGCTTTTCATTGATAAGCTTGTCAATTTGGGTTTCTTATCTGTGATGGATGTGTGGGTGTTTCCCCTCTTGATGGCTATTGGCTTGGTCGCTCCCTGCCTCCTAATCTTCATTCTTTCATTAATTCCTATTGTGTTACATTAATGGTGATATGCTTTGACCTCTTTCGATGCCGGTTTAATCATGTCGTTCCCATGCATTCCACAGGTCTTATTTTCCAGGGATGAAAGTGGTCTCCAGGAAAAAACGCGGAAACACCGATGGCAAATTTCCGCAGAAATACTGATTTCAATAGACAGGATTAGCACTGTCAGCGAATCGCGGGAAAATGCCGGAAGTCAAGTTTCAACTGTCATTTTCGTGAGGGTATTATCGTCCATACGTAACTCTTGTTTGGGTTTAATGTTTTAGCAACATCTGAGGTCATAAGAATGACTTTCAAACTAACCAACTGTTGTCATATGCATACTGATTCATTGGCATTTTGTGTAACGTTAACCGGTAAATATAAAAAATCGTGGAAATCCGCAAAATCGTCCGCCGCCGCCGACCTAGAAATGAACAGGGGCGACCGACCACCGTGTCCACCACCGACACCTCCCGTCGCTCGGAAAAACGGCAGCTGGAAACGAACGGCCGGGTCCGTCGTCACGGGTTTGTGGAGCCACGCCTGTAATCCGAGCGAGGGACGGAACGGTGATGAAGCGTGGCTCCAAATCCAACGACGGACGTGAAAGCGACGACGCGCTGCTGGAATCACGGCGACGAAGCTCGGCTCGGATACGACAGACACGGGCAAAGGCGACGCGCGGCTGGGACCGACGGAAAAGTGGCGACGCGCAACTGGAATCTGAGCGAGGGACCGAACAGTGCCCCAGCACGGCTCCGAATCGACCGACGGATGCGAAAGCGACAACGCGCACCTAGAACATGAGCGACCGGCGGAACGGTGCTGAAGCGCAGCTCCGAACCCAGCGATGTTTTCTGTAAACGAACGTCTCTTCAAACACGCCGAATAACAAACGGAGTTGCACGTTTACATTTCACATGGGTTCGTGTAAGGCTCAGCTAATCGATTTGTCAATTTAGACCCCGCAATTTCACTGCAAGCTGTCAGAATCAGTCAATTGATCACCTCGATTCAACCGCCCTTGTCCACTGTCATTACTGTCAGGCTTTACGCTGAGGCAATTTTCGAATTCGTGAAGGGGTTGGGTTGAAATTACTCGATGCGGTCTCATCCGTGGGGAATGCAAGGGACCCATGGAACGAACCCATGGAATGAATTCAGGTATTGATTGATTCATTGAAAGAACCAAAGCACCACAGAACTCCGGCCTTGGACCCCCTGGACCTAGCTGTGGAGCCGCCGGAGTAAAATCAGGGTCAGCGAAGAGTCAGGGTTAGCGAAGTCAGGGTCACCGAAAAATCAGGGTCACAGACAAATCAGGCTTACCGGAAAATTAAGCTTTGAAATGTCGGTCTGAAATCCTCGTCTTCTGTCGAAACGTAATCCCCATCGACTCGACGTGTCCAATCCGTATGGCTGCGAATGCCCTCTCGGAGTCATGAACGTCCTGAAAATAAAAACGAGAAGAGGGAACCTGTACAACACTTGAATGCAGCGAACCACATTTGCTTAGCATGAAAGCAGAGACAATCCACCACCAAACCATCACCATATAAATGCTAAGAAAAATGATGTGAATGAAAATAACGGGAACGAAAGCAACAGAATAAATGAATGGGAACAAATTTGATTCGAACGAAAATGTTTAGAAACAAACAATGACCATGAAAATAACTCTACAGTGTCCATAGCTGTCAATTGTTGACAATGGTCATGGAAACGTCAGGAAATCTGACAATTTGAAAATCACAATGGGAATTACAAAACACATTTAAACACCTCTCGGAAATGAAGCAAAACTCATGAAAACTGATCCTTGACTTGCTCACTGCTCCGAAACCACCTTCCCTGGAAAATAAAATATGTGAACCCAATGGAGAGAGAGCCAACGGAACAATGTAAGGGGTGGGGGACATTCATTGAATCAATACAATATACATTGATTCGTTTTTGCTAATAAATGGCTCTCAATTGGCTCAAAACCTTCTTTTTTTTAAACCCGAAATGAATCAACCCCAAACCACCTGATTCTATGTGATGACAACTAAATAACTAAATAACTCAAAATGCATATAAATAGATAACCAGGGCAGGAGCAAATAAAAGACGAAATAAATAAATAAATCGCTGGCTCGTCCTGCATTTTGCACGGTAAGCCAAGTTGTAAAATGAACATGACACATACAGTAATAATCCTGAATAATCCTAGATCATAGTGATGCATGTTTGTGTTTGTGATATTCAGTATTCAGGGCCCGAAAAACAATTTAACTCACCCGAATCGTCTATCCGAATTGGCAAACCGACACAAAACTCCAAACTGTCAAACCGGCACACTTTAAATTCGCCGTTTCCACGGTTTTTGGACGTTTGAAAGGTTCAGAACCACTTTCCATAGATGGATCCTGGTCAATCAAATACTGTTCAATACAAGAATATCATCTGGGTGTTCCAAAACCTGTGAAAAGGACAGATGTTTGTAACTGAAAGGATAGCATTAAGAGTGAGCAGTAATAGCAGAAAGACAACAAAAGTGCGTCGGCGGGTCCCCTGTCCCACCATGACTAGCGCGGTACTCAGACGATGGTACCGCCACCTAGTGGGAAACGCCTGAAACTGCTGTTAAATGGCATAGCCACCTGGTGTTAACTTTAGGAAGATGCTTTGGCCATAGCTAGAGCTAGCAAATACCATCAGTTTTCCCATCTTCTTCTACTTTTATTCACAAACTAACACTCGCTAACTCTATTTTGGATGGAGAAAATTAAAATAAAATACCTTCCGGTCTTTTCAATTAAAAGAAATGGGGAAGTGGTCGGATAGAGAAGCTTTTTCACATCGCCGATGCATCGATTTGACAAAGAGTCTACACGAAGTGGCACTTCGGACTTCCTGAAGTTACCACTAGGCGGCTACACAGTCTAACAGCAGTTCAGGCGTTTTCCACTAGGTGGCAGCACGATGCATATCTGAGTCTTTGATGGGTCTCTGAGTGCTTTTTCGATTATATTGCGCTTGGTTTCAATAATTTTATAATGGAAAAGACAGAAAATAGTGTGACGGGCAATGTGCATGCCTCATTCGTGCTGTAATTGAAAGAAAACTGAACTTTCATGCAAATGGAATTACATGTACCTCTTGAGCCAGAATATGCATATGAACCAGCTAAAGCCATGCATGGAGCTGAGAGAGAAAATGCCCTCAATTCCCTCTCAAAAATAGGAAATATCAAAATAAAATGTGCACCATTAGTGGAAAATGCATGCTTTTGCTCCCAAGGCATTATCGCATGAAGAGACGCGGTTGTGCACGAAATACATTGGAACGTGAGACTCAAAGGGGCTTGCCCACCCAACTTTTGGTTCCATATATCAGCAATGTGAAATTCGATCTCGGCCTAGGTCTAAAGCTAAGATTCCATACAGGCGGCATGAGGCAGCATGCCGCATGACATGGCGAGTGGTTTCCTGTATTTATCGCCGCAAATTTGCGAAGCAGAGTCAATCTCTCCACGGGAGACGGAGTGGCGTTCGCCTTCGTACCGGTCGCTAAACGGAGCGATCCACTTGCTGTCTTCGCATTCGCATTCGGATTGGCATCAGCATTCATATTCTCATTCGCATTCGCATTCGCATCGGTATTCGCACGGACACACGCATTCGAATTCGGACATATGGAAACGGCGCTGAGCCGTCACATGCTTTTCCGTTTTTCGTCAGATTCACACACCGCATCCCGTCTACCGCATTCCACGCGTGTGTGGAATCTCGGCTTCGTCCGTCCGTAAGCCTAGCCCCTCCCGAGACCGGATCCGTCTCTGCCCATAGGCATTCCCTGGCCCCACCCTCAAACGGACCCGTCCGAAAGCCTAAACCCCTTTGAAAGCCTGGACCATCTGAAAGCCTGACCCAAACCCCTCCCGTAGCCACCCCTTGCTCTACCCCATCCCTAACACTGACGAATCGCTAGCCCCCTGCACAGACCCCCTACTCGGCGCGGGCGGGCCGGGCTCAGAATTTGTATTATAACAGTATATATGCAAGCGCCCTGGCCACCATCGCCACCATCCAGGTGGCGACGGGCAGCCCAGGTCCCGGCCCTCCCACCCACGCACAACGCGCTGCCAGCACAAATGTTGCAATAGGCAGCCCAGGTCCTGGCCCAGACCCGCAGCTCATGCCGCCAGCAGCCACTGGGCGATGGGCCACCCCGAGTCCCGGCACACCCGTGCAGCACGTCCCGCCAGTAGCCACCGGGCGATGGCTCACTCTGGTCCCGGCTCGCACGCGCCGAGTAGGGTGTCCGTGCAGGGGTCTAGGGATTCGTCGGGGGTAGGGACGGGGTAGCGCAAAGGGCTGTAAAGTGACTGAAATATGCAAGCGGCCCGCCCCTCCTGATATGACCTTAGATGTTGCTAGGACGTAAAACAAACAAACAAACGGCCCGGCCCGCACCGCCAGCACCCAAGTGGTGACGGTCCGCCCTGCTGCCGGCCCACCCCCGCAGCTCGTGCCGCCAGCAGAAACTGGGCAATGGACTGGTCCCAGCCCACCCGCGCTGCACGCGCCGGCAGCAGCCACTGGGCGATGGCTCGGCCTGGTCCCGGCCCGCCCGCGCTGAGTAGGGGGTCCGTGCAGGGGGCTAGGGATTCGTCAGGGTTAGGGACGGGGTAGTGCAAGGGGCTGTAAAGTGACTGACATATGCAAGCGGCCCGCCCGTCCTGATATGACCTTAGATGTTGCTAGGATGTAAAACAAACAAACAAACAAACGGCCCGGCCCGCACCGCCAGCACCCAAGTGGCGACGGGCCGCCCTGCTGTCGCCAGCAGGAACTGGGCGATGGACTGGGCGATGGGCTGGTCCTGGCCCACCTGCGCTGCATGTGCCGGTGGCAGCCACCGGGCGATGGCTCGGCCTGGTCCCAGCCCGTCCGCGCCGACTAGGGGGTCCGTGCAGGGGGCTAGGGATTCGTCAGGGTTAGGGACAGGGTAGCGTAAAGGGCTGTAAAGTGACTGACATATGCAAGCGGCCCACCCGTCCTGATATGACCTTAGATGTTGCTAGGACCTAAAACAAACAAACAAACGGACCGGCCCGCACCGCCAGCACCCACGTGGTGATGGGCCGCCCTGCTGCCGGCCCACCCTCGCAGCTCGCGCCGCCAGCAGGAACTGGGCGATGGACTGGTCCCAGCCCACCCGCGCTGCACGCGCCGGCAGCAGCCACTGGGCGATGGCTCGGCCTGGTCCCGGCCCGCCCGCGCTGAGTAGGGGGTCCGTGCAGGGGGCTAGGGATTCGTCAGGGTTAGGGACGGGGTAGTGCAAGGGGCTGTAAAGTGACTGACATATGCAAGCGGCCCGCCCGTCCTGATATGACCTTAGATGTTGCTAGGATGTAAAACAAACAAACAAACAAACGGCCCGGCCCGCACCGCCAGCACCCAAGTGGCGACGGGCCGCCCTGCTGTCGCCAGCAGGAACTGGGCGATGGACTGGGCGATGGGCTGGTCCTGGCCCACCTGCGCTGCATGTGCCGGCGGCAGCCACCGGGCGATGGCTCGGCCTGGTCCCAGCCCGTCCGCGCCGACTAGGGGGTCCGTGCAGGGGGCTAGGGATTCGTCAGGGTTAGGGACAGGGTAGCGTAAAGGGCTGTAAAGTGACTGACATATGCAAGCGGCCCACCCGTCCTGATATGACCTTAGATGTTGCTAGGACCTAAAACAAACAAACAAACGGACCGGCCCGCACCGCCAGCACCCACGTGGTGATGG
>JASIRB010004223.1:0-18616 GCA_030323885.1 Branchipolynoe longqiensis
TGCAACATCGGACATGCAACATCATACACACAACATCAACATGCAACATCACACATGCAACATCACACATGCAACATCATAACTGCAACATCAGACATGCAACATCAGACATGCAACATCAGACATGCAACATCAGACATGCAACATCAGACATGCAACATCAGACACGCAATGTCAGACGTGCAACATCAGACATGCAATGTCAGACGTGCAACATCAGACATGCAACATCAGACATGCAACATCAGACATGCAACATCAGACATGCAACATCAGACATGCAACATCAGACATGCAAAATAGAGTGCAACACCAGACATTCAACATCGGACATGCAACATCAGACGCGCAATGTCAGCTGATACAACGTCAGACATGCCATGTCAGATAGTGCAACATCATCTACGCGTGCAACATCAGACATGCAACATAAGCCAGACATCAAACATCAGACATGCAACATCAGACATGCAACATCAGACATGCAACATCAGACACACAACATCATACATGCAACATCAGACATGCAACATCAGACATGCAACATCAGACATGCAACAGCAGACATGCAACATCAGACATGCAACGTCAGACACGCAACATCAGACATGCCATGTCAGACATGCCATGTCAGATGTGCAACATCAGACATGCAACATCATACATGCAACATCAGACATGCAACAGCAGACATGCACCAGCAGACATGCAACATCAGACATGCAACATCAGACATGCAACATTACACATGCAACATCAGACGTGCAATATCAGATGTGCAACATCAGACATGCAATGTCAGATGTGCAACATCAGACATGCAACATCAGACACACAACATCAGACATGCAACATCAGACATGCAACATCAGACATGCAACATCAGACATGCAACATCAGACATGCAACATCATAACTACAACATAAGACATGCAAAATCAGACATGCAACATCAGACATGCAACATCATACATGCAACATCAGACATGCAACATCAGACATGCAACATCAGACATGCAACATCACACCCGCAACATCACACCCGCAACATCAAATGTGCAACTTCAGAGATGCAACATCAGACACGCAACATCAGATGTGCAACATCAGACATGCAACATCAGACATGCAACATCAGATGTGCAACATCAGACATGCAACATCAGACATGCAACATCAGATATGCAACATCAGACATGCAACATCAGACATGCAACATCAGACATGCACCATCAGACATGCAACATCAAACATGCAACATCAGATATGCAATATCAGACATGCAACATCAGACATGCATCATGAGACACACAACATCAGACATGCAACATCAGACCCGCAACATCAGACATGCAACATCAGACATGCAACATCAGACATGCAACATCAGACACGCAACATCAGATGTGCAACATCAGATATGCAACATCAGACATGCAACATCAGACATGCAACATCAGACATGCAACATCAGACGTGCAATGTCAGACATGCAACATCAGACATGCAACATCAGACATGCAACATCATACATGCAACATCATACATGCAACATCATAACTGCAACATCAGACAAGCAACATCAGACATGCAACATCAGATGCACAACATCAGACATGCAACATCAGACATGCAACATCAGACATGCACTATCAGACATGCAACATCAGACATGCAACATCAGACATGCAACATCAGACATGCAACATCAGACATGCAACATCAGACATGCAACATCAGACGCGCAATGTCAGATATGCAACATCAGACATGCCATGTCAGATGTGCAACATCAGACATGCCACATCATACATGCAACATCAGACATGCAACATCAGACATGCAACATCAGACATGCACCATCAGACATGCAACATCAGACATGCAAGATCGGACATGCAACATCAGACATGCAATGTCAGATGTGCAACGTCAGACATGCAATTTCAGATGTGCAACATCAGACATGCAACATCAGACATGCACCATCAGACATGCAACATCAGACATGCACCATCAGACATGCAACATCATACCTGCAACATCAGACATGCAACATCAGACATGCCATGTCAGATGTGCAACATCAGACATGCAACATCATACACACAACATCAGACATGCAACATCAGACATGCAACATCAGACATGCAACATCATAACTGCAACATCAGACATGCAATATCAGACATGCAACATCAGACGTGCAACACCAGACATGCAACATCGGACATGCAACATCAGACACGCAATGTCAGACGTACAACGTCAGACATGCAATGTCAGATGTGCAACATCATACTTGCAACATCAGACATGCAACATCAGACATGCAACATCAGACATGCAACATCAGACATGCAACATCAGACACACAACATCATACATGCAACATCAGACATGCAACAGCAGACATGCAACATCAGACATGCAACATCAGACATGCAACATCAGACACGCAATGTCAGACATGCAACATCAGACATGCCATGTCAGATGTGCAACATCAGACATGCAACATCATACATGCAACATCAGACATGCAACATCAGACATGCAACAGCAGACATGCAACATCAGACATGCAACATTACACATGCAACATTACACATGCAACATCAGATGTGCAATATCAGATGTGCAATATCAGACATGCCATGTCAGATGTGCAACATCAGACATGCAACATCAGACATGCAACATCAGATATCCAACATCAGACATGCAACATCAGGCATGCAACATCAGACATGCAACATCAGATGTGCAATGTCAGACATGCAACATCAGATATGCCATGTCAGATGTGCAACATCAGACATGCAACATCAGACACGCAACATCAGACATGCAACATCATACATGCTACATCAGACATGCAACATCATAACTGCAACATCAGACATGCAACATCAGACACACAACATCAGACATGCAACATCAGACATGCAACATCAGACATGCAACATAAGACACACAATGTCAGACATGCAACATCGGACATGCAACATCAGATGCGCAATGTCAGACATGCAACATCAGACATGCAAAATCAGACATGCAACATCATAACTACAACATAAGACATGCAAAATCAGAATGCAACATCAGACATGCAACATCAGACATGCAACATCAGACATGCAACATCACACCCGCAACATCACACCCGCAACATCAAATGTGCAACTTCAGAGATGCAACATCAGACACGCAACATCAGACATGCAACATCAGACATGCAACATCAGACATGCAACATCAGATGTGCAACATCAGACATGCAACATCAGCTATGCAACATCAGACATGCAACATCAGACATGCAACATCAGACATGCACCATCAGACATGCAACACCAAACATGCAACATCAGATATGCAACATCAGATATGCAATATCAGACATGCAACATCAGACATGCATCATGAGACACACAACATCAGACATGCAACATCAGACCCGCAACATCAGACATGCAACATCAGACATACAACATCAGACATGCAACATCAGACACGCAACATCAGATGTGCAACATCAGATATGCAACATCAGACATGCAACATCAGACATGCAACATCAGACATGCAACATCAGACGTGCAATGTCATACATGCAACATCAGACATGCAAGATCATACATGCATCATCAGACATGCATCATCAGACATGCAACATCATAACTGCAACATCAGACAAGCAACATCAGACATGCAACATCAGGTGCACAACATCAGACACGCAACATCAGACATGCAACATCAGACATGCACTATCAGACATGCAACATCAGACATGCAACATCAGACGTGCAATGTCAGATGTCCAACGTCAGACATGCAATGTCAGACCCGCAGCATCAGACATGCAACATCATACATGCAACATCATACCTGCAACATCAGACATGCAACATCAGACATGCAACATCAGACATGCAACATCAGACATGCAACATCGGATATGCAACATCAGACATGCAACATCAGACGCACAATGTCAGACTGCAATGTCAGATGTGCAACATCAGACATGCAACATCATACATGCAACATCAGACATGCAACATCAGACATGCAACATCAGACATGCAACATCAGATATGCAAGATCGGACATGTAAAATCAGACGTGCAATGTCAGACGTGCAACGTCAGAAGGCAATGTCAGATGTGCAACATCAGACATGCAACATCAGACATGCAACATCAGATATGCAACATCAGACATGCAACATCACACCTGCAACATCACACCCACAACATCAAATGTGCAACTTCAGACATGCAACACCAGACATGCAACATCAGACATGCAACATCAGACAGGCAACATCAGACGTGCACCATCAGACGTGCAACATCAGACATGCAACATCAGACATGCAACATCAGACATGCAACATCATACGTGCAATGTCAGACATGCAACATCAGACATGCCATGTCAGATGTGCAACATCAGACATGCAACATCAGACACGCAATATCAGACATGCAACATCAGACATGCAACATCAGACATGCAACATCATAACTGCAACATCAGACATGCAACACCAGACATGCAACATCGGACATGCAACATCAGACATGCAATGTCAGACGTGCAACGTCAGACATGCAATGTCAGATGCGCAACATCAGACTTGCAACATGAGCCATGCAACATCAGACATGCAACATCAGACATGCAACATCAGACATGCACCATCAGACATGCAACATCAAACATGCAACATCAGATATGCAACATCAGATATGCAATATCAGACATGCAACATCAGACATGCATCATAAGACACACAACATCAGACATGCAACATCAGACCCACAACATCAGACATGCAACATCAGACATGCAACATCAGACATACAACATCAGGCATGCTACATCGGACATGCAACATCAGATGTGCAATGTCAGACGTGCACAGTCAGACATGCAATGTCAGATGTGCAACATCAGACATGCAACATCAGACATGCAACATCAGATGTGCAATGTCAGACATGCAACATCAGACATGCAATGTCAGATGCACAACATCAGACATGCAACATCAGACATGCAACATCATACATGCAACATCAGACATGCAACATCAGACATGCAACATCAGACATGCACCATCACACATGCAACATCACACATGCAACATCAGAAACACAACATCAGACATGCAACATCAGACATGCAACATCAGACATGCAACATCATAACTGCAACATCAGACACGCAACATCAGACATGCACCATCAGACATACACCTTCAGACATGCAACATCAGATATTCAACATTATATATGCAACATCAGACATGCAACATCAGACATGCAACATCAGACATGCAACACCAGACAGAGAACATCAGACACGCAACATCAGAGATGCAACATCAGACATGCAACATCAGACGCACAATGTCAGACATGCAACATCAGACATGCCATGTCATATGTGCAACATCAGACATGCAACATCATACATGCAACATCAGACATGCAACATCAGACACGCAACATCAGACCTGCAACATTATACATGCAACATCAGATGCGCAATGTCAGATGTGCAACATTAGAGATGCCATGTCAGATGCGCAACATCAGACATGCAACATCAGATATGCAACATCAGATATGCAACATCAGACATGCAAAATCAGACATGCAACATCAGACACACAACATCAGACATGCAACATCAGACATGCAACATCAGACACGCAACATCAGACATGCAACATCGGATATGCAAGATCGGACATGCAACATCAGACACACAATGTCAGACATGCAATGTCAGATGTGCAACATCAGACATGCAACATCAGACACACAACATCACACATGCAACATCAGATGTGCAACTTCAGACATGCAACATCATAACTGCAACATCAGACATGCAACATCAGACATGCAACATCAGACATGCAACATCAGACGTGCAATGTCAGATATGCAACATCAGACATGCCATGGCAGATGTGCAACATCAGACATGCCACATCATACATGCAACATCAGATATGCAACATCAGACATGCAACATCAGACATGCAAAATCAGACATGCAACACCAGACATGGAACATCAGATGTGCAACATCAGACGCGCAATGTCAGACATGCAACATCAGACATGCCATGTCAGATGCGCAACATCAGACATGCAACATCAGACACGCAACACCAGACATGCAACATCGGATATGCAAGATCGGACATGCAACATCAGACACACAATGTCAGACGTGCAATGTCAGATGTGCAACATCAGACATGCAACATCAGACACACAACATCACACATTCAACATCAGATGTGCAACTTCAGACATGCAACATCATAACTGCAACATCAGACATGCAACATCAGACATGCAACATCAGACGTACAACATCAGACATGCAACATCAGACATGCCATGTCAGATGTGCAACATCAGACATGCAACATCATACACACAACATCAGACATGCAACATCAGACATGCAACATCAGACATGCAACATCATAACTGCAACATCAGACATGCAATATCAGACATGCAACATCAGACGTGCAACACCAGACATGCAACATCGGACATGCAACATCAGACGCGCAATGTCAGATGTACAACGTCAGACATGCAATGTCAGATGCACAACATCATACTTGCAACATCAGACATGCAACATCAGACATGCAACATCATACATGCAACATCAGACATGCAACATCAGACACACAACATCATACACGCAACATCAGACATGCAACATCAGACATGCAACAGCAGACATGCAACATCAGACATGCAACATCAGACACGCAATGTCAGACATGCAACATCAGACATGCCATATCAGATGTGCACCATCAGACATGCAACATCAGACATGCAACATCAGACATGCAACATCAGACATGCAACATCAGACATGCAACATCAGACATGCAACATCAGACATGCAACATTACAATGCAACATCAGACGTGCAATATCAGATGTGCAATATCAGACATGCCATGTCAGATGTGCAACATCAGACATGCAACATCAGACATGCAACATCAGATATCCAACATCAGACATGCAACATCAGGCATGCAACATCAGACATGCAACATCAGATGTGCAATGTCAGACATGCAACATCAGACATGCCATGTCAGATGTGCAACATCAGACATGCAACATCAGACACGCAACATCAGACATGCAACATCATACATGCTACATCAGACATGCAACATCATAACTGCAACATCAGACATGCAACATCAGACATGCAACATCAGACACACAACATCAGACATGCAACATCAGACATGCAACATCAGACATGCAATGTCAGACATGCAATGTCAGACATGCAACATCGGACATGCAACATCAGATGCGCAATGTCAGACATGCAAAGTCAGACATGCAATGTCAGATGTGCAACATCAGACATGCAACATAAGACACACAACATCAGACATGCAACATCAGACCCGCAACATCAGACATGCAACATCAGACATGCAACATCAGACATGCAACATCATAACTACACCATAAGACATGCAAAATCAGACATGCAACATCAGACATGCAACATCATACATGCAACATCAGACATGCAACATCAGACATGCAACATCAGACATGCAACATCACACCCGCAACATCACACCGGCAACATCAAATGTGCAACTTCAGAGATGCAACATCAGACACGCAACATCAGACGTGCAACATCAGACATGCAACATCAGACACACAACATCACACATTCAACATCAGATGTGCAACTTCAGACATGCAACATCATAACTGCAACATCAGACATGCAACATCAGACATGCAACATCAGACATGCAACATCAGACGTACAACATCAGACATGCAACATCAGACATGCCATGTCAGATGTGCAACATCAGACATGCAACATCATACACACAACATCAGACATGCAACATCAGACATGCAACATCAGACATGCAACATCATAACTGCAACATCAGACATGCAATATCAGACATGCAACATCAGACGTGCAACACCAGACATGCAACATCGGACATGCAACATCAGACGTGCAATGTCAGATGTACAACGTCAGACATGCAATGTCAGATGCACAACATCATACTTGCAACATCAGACATGCAACATCAGACATGCAACATCAGACATGCAACATCAGACATGCAACATCAGACATGCAACATCAGACACACAACATCATACACGCAACATCAGACATGCAACAGCAGACATGCAACATCAGACATGCAACATCAGACACGCAATGTCAGACATGCAACATCAGACATGCCATATCAGATGTGCACCATCAGACATGCAACATCAGACATGCAACATCAGACATGCAACATCAGACATGCAACATCAGACATGCAACATCAGACATGCAACATTACAATGCAACATCAGACGTGCAATATCAGATGTGCAATATCAGACATGCCATGTCAGATGTGCAACATCAGACATGCAACATCAGACATGCAACATCAGATATCCAACATCAGACATGCAACATCAGGCATGCAACATCAGACATGCAACATCAGATGTGCAATGTCAGACATGCAACATCAGACATGCCATGTCAGATGTGCAACATCAGACATGCAACATCAGACACGCAACATCAGACATGCAACATCATGCATGCTACATCAGACATGCAACATCATAACTGCAACATCAGACATGCAACATCAGACATGCAACATCAGGCATGCAAAATCAGACATGCAACATCAGACATGCAACATCAGACATGCAACATCATAACTACAACATCAGACATGCAAAATCAGACATGCAACATCAGACATGCAACATCAGACATGCAACATCAGACATGCAACATCACACCCGCAACATCACACCCGCAACATCAAATGTGCAACTTCAGAGATGCAACATCAGACATGCAACATCAGACGTGCAACATCAGACATGCAACATCAGACACGTAACATCAGATGTGCAACATCATACATGCAACATCAGACATGCAACATCAGATATGCAACATCAGACATGCAGCATCAGACATGCAACATCAGACATGCAACATCAGACATGCAACATCAAACATGCAACATCAGACATGCAACACCAGACATGCAACGTCGGACATGCAACATCAGACGTGCAATGTCAGATGTGCAACGTCAGACATGCAATGTCAGATGCGCAACATCAGACTTGCACCATGAGTCATGCAACATCATACATGCAACATCAGACATGCAACATCAGACATGCACCATCAGACATGCAACATCAAACATGCAACATCAGATATGCAACATCAGATATGCATCATAAGACACACAACATCAGACATGCAACATCAGACCCGCAACATCAGACATGCAACATCAGACATGCAACATCAGACATGCTACATCGGACATGCAACATCAGATGTGCAATGTCAGACGTGCACAGTCAGACATGCAATGTCAGATGTGCAACATCAGACATGCAACATCAGACATGCAACATCAGACATGCAACATCAGATGTGCAATGTCAGACATGCAACATCAGACATGCAATGTCAGATGTGCAACATCAGACATGCAACATCAGACATGCAACATCCTACATGCAACATCAGACATGCAACATCACACATGCAACATCACACATGCAACATCACACATGCAACATCAGAAACACAACATCAGACACGCAACATCATACATGCAACATCAGACATGCAACATCAGACATGCAGCATCATAACTGCAACATCAGACATGCAACATCAGACATGCAACATCAGACATGCAACATCAGACATGCAACATCAAACATGCAACATCACACAAGCAACATCATAACTGCAACATCAGACATGCAACATCAGACATGCAACATCAGACATGCAACATCAGTCATGCAATGTCAGATGTGCAACATCAGACATGCAACATCAGACATGCAACATCAGACATGCACCATCAGACATGCACCATCAGACATGCAAGATCGGACATGCAACATCAGACGTGCAATGTCAGATGTGCAACGTCAGACATGCAATGTCAGATGTGCAACATCAGACATGCAACATCATAACTGCAACATCATAACTGCAACATTATAACTGCAACATCAGACATGCAACATCAGACATGCAACATCAGACATGCAACATCAGACATGCAACATCAGACCTGCAACATCAGACATGCAACATCAGACATGCAACATCATAACTGCAACATCAGACATGCAACATCAGACATGCAACATCAGACGTGCAATATCAGACATGCAACATCAGACATGCCATGTCAGATGTGCAACATCAGACATGCAACATCATACACACAACATCAGACATGCAACATCATACACACAACATCAGACATGCAACATCAGACATGCAACATCAGACATGCAACATCAGACATGCAACATCATAACTGCAACATCAGACATGCAACATCAGACATGCAACATCAGACATGCAACATCATAACTGCAACATCAGACATGTAATATCAGACATGCAACATCAGACGTGCACCACCAGACATGCAACATCGGACATGCAACATCAGACGCGCAAGGTCAGACGTACAACGTCAGACATGCAATGTCAGATGTGCAACATCATACTGGCAACATCAGACATGCAACATCAGACATGCAACATCAGACATGCAACATCAGACATGCAACATCAGACACACAACATCATACATGCAACATCAGACATGAAACATCAGACATGCAACATCAGACATGCAACATCAGACATGCAACATCAGACATGCAACATCAGACATGCAATGTCAGACATGCAACATCAGACATGCCATGTCAGATGTGCAACATCAGACATGCAACATCATACATGCAACATCAGACATGCAACAGCAGACATGCAACAGCAGACATGCAACATCAGACATGCAACATCAGACATGCAACATTACACATGCAACATTACACATGCAACATCAGACGTGCAATATCAGATGTGCAATATCAGACATGCCATGTCAGATGTGCAACATCAGACATGCAACATCAGACATGCAACATCAGATATCCAACATCAGACATGCAACATCAGGCATGCAACATCAGACATGCAACATCAGATGTGCAATGTCAGACATGCAACATCAGACATGCCATGTCAGATGTGCAACATCAGACATGCAACATCAGACACACAACATCAGACATGCAACATCAGACATGCAACATCAGACATGCAACATCATAACTGCAACATCAGACATGCAACATCGGACATGCAACATCAGATGCGCAATGTCAGACATGCAAAGTCAGACATGCAATGTCAGATGTGCAACATCAGACATGCAACATAAGACACACAACATCAGACATGCAACATCAGACCCGCAACATCAGACATGCAACATCAGACATGCAACATCAGACATGCAACATCATAACTACAACATAAGACATGCAAAATCAGACATGCAACATCAGACATGCAACATCATACATGCAACATCAGACATGCAACATCAGACATGCAACATCAGACATGCAACATCACACCCGCAACATCACACCCGCAACATCAAATGTGCAACTTCAGAGATGCAACATCAGACACGCAACATCAGACGTGCAACATCAGACATGCAACATCAGACACGCAACATCAGATGTGCAACATCAGACATGCAACATCAGACATGCAACATCAGATATGCAACATCAGACATGCAACATCAGACATGCAACATCAGACATGCAACATCAGACATGCAACATCAAACATGCAACATCAGATATGCAACATCAGATATGCAATATCAGACATGCAACATCAGACATGCATCATGAGACACACAACATCAGACATGCAACATCAGACCCGCAACATCAGACATGCAACATCATACATGCAACATCAGACATGCAACATCAGACACGCAACATCAGATGTGCAACATCAGATGTGCAACATCAGACATGCAACATCAGACATGCAACATCAGACATGCAACATCAGACGTGCAATGTCAGACATGCAACATCAGACATGCAACATCATACATGCAACATCATACATGCATCATCAGACATGCAACATCATAACTGCAACATCAGACAAGCAACATCAGACATGCAACATCAGATGCACAACATCAGACATGCAACATCAGACATGCAACATCAGACATGCACTATCAGACATGCAACATCAGACATGCAACATCAGACATGCAACATCAGACATGCAACATCAGACATGCAACATCAGACGCGCAATGTCAGATATGCAACATCAGACATGCCATGTCAGATGTGCAACATCAGACATGCCACATCATACATGCAACATCAGACATGCAACATCAGACATGCAACATCAGACATGCACCATCAGACATGCAACATCAGACATGCAAGATCGGACATGCAACATCAGACGTGCAATGTCAGATGTGCAACGTCAGACATGCAATTTCAGATGTGCAACATCAGACATGCAACATCAGACATGCACCATCAGATATGCAACATCAGACATGCACCATCAGACATGCAACATCAGACCTGCAACATCAGACATGCAACATCAGACATGCCATGTCAGATGTGCAACATCAGACATGCAACATCATACACACAACATCAGACATGCAACATCAGACATGCAACATCAGACATGCAACATCAGACCTGCAACACCAGACATGCAACATCGGACATGCAACATCAGACGCGCAATGTCAGACATACAACGTCAGACATGCAATGTCAGATGTGCAACATCATACTTGCAACATCAGACATGCAACATCATACATGCAACATCAGACATGCAACATCAGACATGCAACATCAGACACACAACATCATACATGCAACATCAGACATGCAACATCAGACATGCAACATCAGACATGCAACATCAGACATGCAACAGCAGACATGCAACATCAGACATGCAACATCAGACACGCAATGTCAGACATGCAACATCAGACATGCCATGTCAGATGTGCAACATCAGACATGCAACATCATGCATGCAACATCAGACACGCAACATCAGACATGCAACATCAGACATGCAACATTACACATGCAACATCAGACGTGCAATATCAGATGTGCAATATCAGATGTGCAATATCAGACATGCCATGTCAGATGTGCAACATCAGACATGCAACATCAGACATGCAACATCAGATATCCAACATCAGACATGCAACATCAGGCATGCAACATCAGACATGCAACATCAGACGTGCAACATCAAAACTGCAACATGAGACATGCAACATCAGACATGCAACATCAGACATGCAACATCAGATGTGCAATGTCAGACATGCAACATCAGACATGTCATGTCAGATGTGCAACATCAGACATGCAACATCAGACACGCAATGTCAGACATGCAACATCAGACATGCCATGTCAGATGTGCAACATCAGACATGCAACATCATGCATGCAACACCAGACATGCAACATCAGACAAGCCACATCAGACATGCAACATTAGACATGCAACATCATACATGCAATGTCAGATGTGCAACATCAGACATGCCATGTCAATTGTGCAACATCAGACATGCAACATCAGACATGCAACATCAGATATGCAACATCAGACATGCAACATCATACATGTAACATCAGACATGCAACATCAGACTGCAACATCAGAAATGCAACATCAGACATGCAACATCAGACACACAACATCAGACATGCACCATCAGACATGCACCTTCAGACATGCACCATCAGATATGCAACATCAGATATGCAACATCAGACATGCAACATCAGACATGCAACATCAGACATGCAACATCAGACACACAACATCATACATGCAACATCAGACATGCAACATCAGACATGCAACATCAGACATGCAACATCAGAATGCAACATCAGACATGCAACATCATACGTGCAATGTCAGACATGCAACATCAGACATGCCATGTCAGATGTGCAACATCAGACATGCAACATCAGACATGCAACATCATACATGCAACATCAGACATGCAACATCAGACATGCAACATCATACATGCACGATTAGACATGCAACATCAGATGCGCAATGTCAGATTGCAACGTCAGACATGCAATGTCAGATGTGCAACATCAGACATGCAACATCAGACATGCAACATCAGACATGCAACATCAGATATGCAACATCAGATATGCAACATCAGATATGCAACATCAGACATGCAAAATCAGACATGCAACATCAGACATGCAACATCAGACACACAATGTCAGACATGCAACATCAGACATGCAACATCAGACATGCAACATCAGACATGCAACATCGGATATGCAAGATCGGACATGCAACATCAGACACACAATGTCAGACATGCAATGTCAGATGTGCAACATCAGACATGCAACATCAGACACACAACATCACACATGCGACATCAGATGTGCAACTTCAGACATGCAACATCATAACTGCAACATCAGACATGCAACATCAGACATGCAACATCAGACGTGCAATGTCAGATATGCAACATCAGACATGCCATGGCAGATGTGCAACATCAGACATGCCACATCATACATGCAACATCAGACATGCAACATCAGACATGCAACATCAGACATGCACCATCAGACATGCAAGATCAGACATGCAAGATCGGACATGCAACATCAGACGTGCAATGTCAGATGTGCAACGTCAGACATGCAATTTCAGATGTGCAACATCAGACATGCAACATCAGACATGCACCATCAGACATGCAACATCAGACATGCACAATCAGACATGCAACATCAGACCTGCAACATCAGACATGCAACATCAGACATGCCATGTCAGATGTGCAACATCAGACATGCAACATCATACACACAACATCAGACATGCAACATCAGACATGCAACATCAGACATGCAACATCATAACTGCAACATCAGACATGCAATATCAGACATGCAACATCAGACGTGCAACACCAGATATGCAACATCGGACATGCAACATCAGACGCGCAATGTCAGATGTACAACGTCAGACATGCAATGTCAGATGCACAACATCATACTTGCAACATCAGACATGCAACATCAGACATGCAACATCAGACATGCAACATCAGACATGCAACATCAGACACACAACATCATACACGCAACATCAGACATGCAACATCAGACATGCAACAGCAGACATGCAACATCAGACATGCAACATCAGACACGCAATGTCAGACATGCAACATCAGACATGCCATATCAGATGTGCACCATCAGACATGCAACATCAGACATGCAACATCAGACATGCAACATTACAATGCAACATCAGACGTGCAATATCAGATGTGCAATATCAGACATGCCATGTCAGATGTGCAACATCAGACATGCAACATCAGACATGCAACATCAGATATCCAACATCAGACATGCAACATCAGGCATGCAACATCAGACATGCAACATCAGATGTGCAATGTCAGACATGCAACATCAGACATGACATGTCAGATGTGCAACATCAGACATGCAACATCAGACACGCAACATCAGACATGCAACATCATACATGCTACATCAGACATGCAACATCATAACTGCAACATCAGACATGCAACATCAGACATGCAACATCAGACACACAACATCAGACATGCAACATCAGGCATGCAAAATCAGACATGCAACATCAGACATGCAACATCAGACATGCAACATCATAACTACAACATCAGACATGCAAAATCAGACATGCAACATCAGACATGCAACATCAGACATGCAACATCAGACATGCAACATCACACCCGCAACATCACACCCGCAACATCAAATGTGCAACTTCAGAGATGCAACATCAGACATGCAACATCAGACGTGCAACATCAGACATGCAACATCAGACATGTAACATCAGATGTGCAACATCAGACATGCAACATCAGACATGCAACATCAGATATGCAACATCAGACATGCAGCATCAGACATGCAACATCAGACATGCAACATCAGACATGCAACATCAAACATGCAACATCAGTTATGCAACATCAGATATGCAATATCAGACATGCAACATCAGACATGCATCATAAGACACACAACATCAGACATGCAACATCAGACCCGCAACATCAGACATGCAACATCAGACATGCAACATCAGACATGCAACATCAGACACACAACATCAGATGTGCAACATCAGATATGCAACATCAGACATGCAACATCAGACATGCAACATCAGACATGCAACATCAGATGTGCAATGTCAGACATGCAACATCAGCCATGCAACATCATACATGCAACATCATACATGCATCATCAGACATGCAACATCGTAACTGCAACATCAGACAAGCAACATCAGACATGCAACATCAGATGCACAACATCAGACATGCAACATCAGACATGCACTATCAGACATGCAACATCAGACATGCAACATCAGACGCGCAATGTCAGATGTCAGACCCGCAGCATCAGACATGCAACATCAGACATGCAAAATCATACATGCAACATCATACCTGCAACATCAGACATGCAACATCAGACATGCAACATCGGATATGCAACATCAGACATGCAACATCAGACACACAATGTCAGATGTGCAATGTCAGATGTGCAACATCAGACATGCAACATCAGACATGCAACATCAGACATGCAACATCAGACATGCAACATCAGACATGCAACATCAGATATGCAATATCGGACATGCAAAATCAGACGTGCAATGTCAGACGTGCAACGTCAGACATGCAATGTCAGACATGCAACATCAGACATGCAACATCAGACATGCAACATCAGACATGCAACATCAGACATGCAACATCAGACATGCAACATCAGACATGCAACATCAGACATGCAACATCAGACATGCAACATCAGACATGCAACATCAGACCCACAACATCAGACATGCAACATCAGACATGCAACATCAGACATGCTACATCGGACATGCTACATCAGATGTGCAATGTCAGACGTGCACAGTCAGACATGCAATGTCAGATGTGCAACATCATACATGCAACATCAGACATGCAACATCAGACATGCAATGTCAGATGCGTAACATCAGACATGCAACATCAGACATGCAACATCATACATGCAACATCAGACATGCAACATCACACATGCAACATCACACATGCAACATCACACATGCAACATCAGAAACACAACATCATACATGCAACATCAGACATGCAACATCAGACATGCAGCATCATAACTGCAACATCAGACATGCAACATCAGACATGCAACATCAGACATGCAACATCAGACATGCAACATCAAACATGCAACATCACACAAGCAACATCACACAAGCAACATCACAACTGCAACATCAGACATGCAACATCAGACATGCAACATCAGACACACAACATCAGACATGCAACATCAGTCATGCAATGTCAGATGTGCAACATCAGACATGCAACATCAGACATGCAACATCAGACATGCACCATCAGACATGCACCATCAGACATGCAAGATCGGACATGCAACATCAGACGTGCAATGTCAGATGTGCAACGTCAGACATACAATGTCAGATGTGCAACATCAGACATGCAACATCAGACATGCAACACCATAACTGCAACATCATAACTGCAACATTATAACTGCAACATCAGACATGCAACATCAGACATGCAACATCAGACATGCAACATCAGACCTGCAACATCAGACATGCAACATCAGACATGCAACATCATAACTGCAACATCAGACATGCAACATCAGACATGCAACATCAGACGTGCAATGTCAGACATGCAACATCAGACATGCCATGTCAGATGTGCAACATCAGACATGCAACATCATACACACAACATCAGACATGCAACATCAGACATGCAACATCAGACATGCAACATCATACATGCAACATCATAACTGCAACATCAGACATGTAATATCAGACATGCAACATCAGACGTGCAACACCAGACATGCAACATCGGACATGCAACATCAGACGCGCAATGTCAGACGTACAACGTCAGACATGCAATGTCAGACATGCAACATCAGACATGCAACATCAGACATGCAACATCAGACATGCAACATCAGACATGCAACATCAGACATGCAACATCATACATGCAACATCAGACATGCAACATCATACATGCAACATCAGACATGCAACATCAGACATGCAACATCAGACATGCAACATCAGACATGCAACATCAGACATGCAATGTCAGACATGCAACATCAGACATGCCATGTCAGATGTGCAACATCAGACACGCAAGATCAGACATGCAACATCATACATGCTACATCAGACATGCAACATCATAACTGCAACATCAGACATGCAACATCAGACATGCAACATCAGACACACAACATCATACATGCAACATCAGACATGCAACATCAGACATGCAACATCAGACATGCAATGTCAGACATGCAACATCGGACATGCAACATCAGATGCGCAATGTCAGACATGCAAAGTCAGACATGCAATGTCAGATGTGCAA
>JASIRB010000694.1:0-30569 GCA_030323885.1 Branchipolynoe longqiensis
ACATGCAACATCAGATATGCAACATCAGATATGCAACATCAGATATGCAACATCAGACATGCAAAATCAGACATGCAACACCAGACATGGAACATCAGATGTGCAACATCAGACGTGCAATGTCAGACATGCAACATCAGACATGCCATGTCAGATGTGCAACCTCAGACATGCAACATCAGACACACAACATCAGACATGCACCATCGGATATGCAAGATCGGACATGCAATATCAGACACACAATGTCAGACGTGCAATGTGAGATGTGCAACATCAGACATGCAACATCAGACACACAACATCACACATGCAACATCAGATGTGCAACTTCAGACATGCAACATCATAACTGCAACATCAGACATGCAACATCAGACATGCAACATCAGACGCGCAATGTCAGATATGCAACATCAGACATGCCATGTCAGATGTGCAACATCAGACATGCCACATCATACATGCAACATCAGACATGCAACATCAGACATGCAACATCAGACATGCAACATCAGACATGCACCATCAGACATGCAACATCAGACATGCAAGATCGGACATGCAACATCAGACGTGCAATGTCAGATGTGCAACGTCAGACATGCAATTTCAGATGTGCAACATCAGACATGCAACATCAGACATGCACCATCAGACATGCAACATCAGACATGCAACATCAGACATGCAACATCAGACATGCCATGTCAGATGTGCAACATCAGACATGCAACATCATACACACAACATCAGACATGCAACATCAGACATGCAAAATCAGACATGCAACATCATAACTGCAACATCAGACATGAAATATCAGACATGCAACATCAGATGTGCAACACCAGACATGCAACATCGGACATGCAACATCAGACGCGCAATGTCAGATGTACAATGTCAGACATGCAATGTCAGATGCACAACATCATACTTGCAACATCAGACATGCAACATCAGACATGCAACATCAGACATGCAACATCAGACATGCAACATCAGACACACAACATCATACATGCAACATCAGACATGCAACATCAGACATGCAACAGCAGACATGCAACATCAGACATGCAACATCAGACATGCAATGTCAGACATGCAACATCAGACATGCCATGTCAGATGTGCAACATCAGACATGCAACATCATACATGCAACATCAGACATGCAACATCAGACATGCAACATCAGACATGCAACATCAGACATGCAACATTACAATGCAACATCAGACGTGCAATATCAGATGTGCAATATCAGACATGCCATGTCAGATGTGCAACATCAGACATGCAACATCAGACATGCAACATCAGATATCCAACATCAGACATGCAACATCAGGCATGCAACATCAGACATGCAACATCAGACATGCAACATCAGACATGCAACTCAGACATGCAACATCACAACATCAGACATGCCATCAGGCATGCAAAATCAGACATGCAACATCAGACATGCAACATCAGACATGCAACATCATAACTACAACATCAGACATGCAAAATCAGACATGCAACATCAGACATGCAACATCAGACATGCAACATCAGACATGCAACATCAGACATGCAACATCAGACACGCAATGTCAGACATGCAACATCAGACATGCCATGTCAGATGTGCAACATCAGACATGCAACATCATACATGCAACATCAGACATGCAACATCAGACATGCAACATCAGACATGCAACATCAGACATGCAACATCAGACATGCAACATCAGACATGCAACATCAGACATGCAATGTCAGACATGCAACATCAGACATGCCATGTCAGATGTGCAACATCAGACATGCAACATCATACATGCAACATCAGACATGCAACATCAGACATGCAACATCAGACATGCAACATCAGACATGCAACATCAGACATGCAACATTACACATGCAACATCAGACGTGCAATATCAGATGTGCAATATCAGACATGCCATGTCAGATGTGCAACATCAGACATGCAACATCAGACATGCAACATCAGATATCCAACATCAGACATGCAACATCAGGCATGCAACATCAGACATGCAACATCAGATGTGCAATGTCAGACATGCAACATCAGACATGCCATGTCAGATGTGCAACATCAGACATGCAACATCAGACACGCAACATCAGACATGCAACATCATACATGCTACATCAGACATGCAACATCATAACTGCAACATCAGACATGCAACATCAGACATGCAACATCAGACATACAACATCAGACATGCAACATCAGACATGCAACATCAGACATGCAACATCAGACATGCAACATCAGACATGCAACATCAGACATGCAACATCAGACATGCAACATCAGACATGCAACATCAGACATGCAACATCAGACATGCAACATCAGACATGCAACATCAGACATGCAACATCACACATGCAACATCACACATGCAACATCAAATGTGCAACTTCAGAGATGCAACATAGTCAACATCAGACATGCAACATCAGACATGACATCAGACACGCAACATCAGATGTGCAACATCAGACATGCAACATCAGACATGCACCATCAGATATGCAACATCAGACATGCAACATCAGACATGCAGCATCACAAATCAGATGCATGTCTGCAACATCAGATATGCAACATCAGATATGCAATATCAGACATGCAACATCAGACATGCATCATAAGACACACAACATCAGACATGCAACATCAGACCCGCAACATCAGACATGCAACATCAGACATGCAACATCAGACACGCAACATCAGACACGCAACATCAGACACGCAACATCAGATGTGCAACATCAGATATGCAACATCAGACATGCAACATCAGACGTGCAATGTCAGACATGCAACATCAGACATGCAACATCATACATGCAACAACATACATGCATCATCAGACATGCAACATCATAACTGCAACATCAGACAAGCAACATCAGACATGCAACATCAGATGCACAACATCAGACATGCAACATCAGACATGCAACATCAGACATGCACTATCAGACATGCAACATCAGACATGCACTATCAGACATGCAACATCAGACATGCAACATCAGATGCGCAATGTCAGATGTCAGACCCGCAGCATCAGACATGCAATATCAGACATGCAACATCAGACATGCAACATCATACATGCAACATCACACCTGCAACATCAGACATGCAACATCAGACATGCAACATCGGATATGCAACATCAGACATGCAACATCAGATGCACAATGTCAGATGTGCAATGTCAGATGTGCAACATCAGACATGCAACATCAGACATGCAACATCAGACATGCAACATCAGACATGCAACATCAGACATGCAACATCAGACATGCAACATCAGACATGCAACATCAGATATGCAATATCGGACATGCAAAATCAGATGTGCAATGTCAGACGTGCAACGTCAGACAGGCAATGTCAGATGTGCAACATCAGACATGCAACATCAGACATGCAACATCAGATATGCAACATCAGACATGCAACATCACGCCTGCAACATCACACCCGCAACATCAAATGTGCAACTTCAGACATGCAACACCAGACATGCAACATCAGACGTGCAACATCAGACATGCAACATCAGACGTGCACCATCAGACGTGCAACATCAGACATGCAACATCAGACATGCAACATCAGACATGCAACATCAGACATGCAACATCATACGCGCAATGTCAGACATGCAACATCAGACATGCCATGTTGCATATCAGACGTGCAATGTCAGACATGCATCATAAGACACACAACATCAGACATGCAACATCAGACCCGCAACATCAGACATGCAACATCAGACATGCAACATCAGACATGCTACATCGGACATGCAAAATCAGATGTGCAATGTCAGACGTGCACAGTCAGACATGCAATGTCAGATGTGCAACATCAGACATGCAACATCAGACATGCAACATCAGACATGCAACATCAGATGTGCAATGTCAGACATGCAACATCAGACATGCAATGTCAGATGTGCAACATCAGACATGCAACATCAGACATGCAACATCATACATGCAACTTCAGACATGCAACATCAGACATGCAACATCACACATGCAACATCACACATGTACCATCAGAAACACAACATCAGACATGCAACATCAGACATGCAACATCATAACTGCAACATCAGACATGCAACATCAGACATGCAACATCAGACATGCAACATCAGACATGCAACATCAAACATGCAACATCACACAAGCAACATCAGACATGCAACATCAGACATGCAACATCAGACATGCAACATCAGACATGCAACATCAGACACACAACATCAGACATGCAACATCAGTCATGCAATGTCAGATGTGCAACATCAGACATGCAACATCAGACATGCACCATCAGACATGCACCATCAGACATGCAAGATCGGACATGCAACATCAGACGTGCAATGTCAGATGTGCAACGTCAGACATGCAATGTCAGATGTGCAACATCAGACATGCAACATCAGACATGCAACATCAGACATGCAACATCATAACTGCAACATCATAACTGCAACATCATAACTGCAACATCAGACATGCAACATCAGACTGCAACATCAGACATGCAACATCAGACATGCAACATCAGACATGCAACATCAGACATGCAACATCAGACATGCAACATCAAACCTGCAACATCAGACATTTAATATCAGACATGCAACATCAGACGTGCAACACCAGACATGCAACATCGGCCATGCAACATCAGACGCGCAATGTCAGACGTACATCGTCAGACATGCAATGTCAGATGCGCAACATCATACTGGCAACATCAGACATGCAACATCAGACATGCAACATCAGACATGCAGCATCAGACATGCAACATCAGACACACACCATCAGACACGCAACATCAGACATGCAACATGAGACACACAATATCAAACATGCAACATCAGACATGCAACATCAGACATGTAACATCATAACTGCAACATCAGACATGCAACATCAGACATGCAACACCAGACATGCAACATCAGACATGCAACATCAGACATGCTACATCGGACATGCAACATCAGATGTGCAATGTCAGACGTGCACAGTCAGACATGCAATGTCAGATGTGCAACATCAGACATGCAACATCAGACATGCAACATCAGACATGCAACATCAGATGTGCAATGTCAGACATGCAACATCAGACATGCAATGTCAGATGTGCAACATCAGACATGCAACATCAGACATGCAACATCATACATGCAACATCAGACATGCAACTTCAGACATGCAACATCAGACATGCAACATCACACATGCAACATCACACATGCAACATCAGAAACACAACATCAGACACGCAACATCAGACATGCAACATCAGACATGCAACATCATAACTGCAACATCAGACATGCAACATCAGACATGCAACATCAGACATGCAACATCAGATATGCAACATCAGACATGCAATATCACACCTGCAACATCACACCCACAACATCAAATGTGCAACTTCAGACATGCAACATCATACATGCAATGTCAGACATGCAACATCAGACATGCCATGTCAGATGTGCAACATCAGACATGCAACATCAGACATGCAATATCAGACATGCAACATCAGACATGCAACATCAGACATGCAACATCATAACTGCAACATCAGACATGCAACATCAGACATGCAACACCAGACATGCAACATCGGACATGCAACATCAGATGTGCAATGTCAGACGTGCAACGTCAGACATGCAATGTCAGATGCGCAACATCAGACTTGCAACATGAGTCATGCAACATCAGACATGCAACATCAGACATGCACCATCAGACATGCAACATCAAACATGCAACATCAGATATGCAACATTAGACATGCAACATCAGACACACAACATCAGACATGCAACATCAGGCATGCACTATCAGACATGCAACATCAGATGCGAAATGTCAAATGTCCAACATCAGACATGCAATGTCAGACCCGCAGCATCAGACATGCAACATCAGACATGCAACATCAGACATGCAACATCAGACCTGCAACATCAGGCATGCAACATCAGACATGCAACATCGGATATGCAACATCGGACATGCAAAATCAGACACACAATGTCAGACGTGCAATGTCATATGTGCAACATCATACATGCAACATCAGACATGCAACATCAGACATGCAACATCAGACATGCAACATCAGACGTGCAACATCAGACATGCAACATCAGACATGCAACATCAGACACACAACATCAGACATGCAAAATCAGACACGCAACATCAGACATGCAACATCAGACACACAACATCAGACACGCAACATCAGACATGCAGCATCAGACACGCAACATCAGACATGCACCTTCATACATGTAACATCAGACATGTAACATCATATATGCAACATCAGATATGCAACATCAGACATGCAACATCAGACATGCAACATCAGACACACATCATCAAACACACAACATCAGGCATGCAACATCAGACATGCAACATCAGACATGCAACATCAGACATGCAACATCAGACATGCAACATCATAACTGCAACATCAGACATGCAACAGCAGACATGCAACAGCAGACATGCAACATCACAACTACAACATCAGACATGCAACAACACACATGCAACATCAGACGTGCAACACCAGACATGCAAGATCGGACATGCACCATCAGACATGCAATGTCAGACGTACAATGTCAGACATGCAATGTCAGATGTGCAACATCAGACGTGCAACATCACACATGCAACAGCAGACATGCAACATCAGACATGCAACATCAGACATGCAACATCAGGCATGCAACATCAGACATGCAACATCAGACGCGCAATGTCAAATGTCCAACATCAGACATGCAATGTCAGACCCGCAGCATCAGACATGCAACATCAGACATGCAACATCAGACATGCAACATCAGACATGCAACATCAGACATGCAACATCGGATATGCAACATCGGACATGCAAAATCAGACACACAATGTCAGACGTGCAATGTCAGATGTGCAACATCAGACATGCAACATCATACATGCAACATCAGACATGCAACATCAGACATGCAACATCAGACATGCAACATCAGACGTGCAACATCAGACATGCAACATCAGACATGCAACATCATACACGCAACATCAGACATGCAACATCAGACACGCAACATCAGACATGCAACATCAGACACACAATATCAGACACGCAACATCAGACATGCAACATCAGACATGTAACCTCATAACTGCAACATCAGACATGCAACATCAGACATGCAGCATCAGACATGCTACATCAGACGCACAATGTCAGACATGCAAAGTCAGACATGCAATGTCAGATGTGCAACATCAGACATGCAACATCAGACATGCAACATCAGACATGCAACATCAGACATGCAACATTAGACATGCAACATCAGACATGCAACATCAGACATGCAACATCATAACTGCAACATCAGACATGCAACATCAGATGTGCAACATCAGACATGCAACATCAGACATGCAGCATCAGACACGCAACATCAGACATGCACCTTCAGACATGTAACATCAGACATGTAACATCATATATGCAACATCAGATATGCAACATCAGACATGCAACATCAGACATGCAACATCAGACACACATCATCAAACACACAACATCAGGCATGCAACATCAGACATACAACATCAGACATGCAACATCAGACATGCAACATCAGACATGCAACATCAGAGATGCAACATCATAACTGCAACATCAGACATGCAACAGCAGACATGCAACATCATAACTACAACATCAGACATGCAACAACACACATGCAACATCAGACGTGCAACACCAGACATGCAACATCGGACATGCAACATCAGATGCGCAATGTCAGACGTACAATGTCAGACATGCAATGTCAGATGTGCAACATCAGACGTGCAACATCACACATGCAACATCAGACATGCAACATCAGACATGCAACATCAGACATGCAACATCAGACATGCAACATCAGGCATGCAACATCGGACATGCAACATCAGATTGCAATGTCAGACATGCAAAATCAGACATGCAACATCAGACATGCAACATCATAACTACAACATCAGACATGCAACATCATAACTGCAACATCAGACATGCAACATCAGACATACAACATCAGACATGCAACATCAGACACACAACATCAGACATGCAACATCAGGCATGCAATATCAGACATGCAACATCAGACGCGCAATGTCAAATGTCCAACATCAGACATGCAATGTCAGACCCGCAGCATCAGACATGCAACATCAGACATGCAACATCATACATGCAACATCAGACATGCAACATCAGACATGCAACATCAGACATGCAACATCAGACACGCAATGTCAGACATGCAACATCAGACATGACATGTCAGATGTTCAACATCAGACATGCACCATCAGACATGCAACATAAGACATGCAACATCAGATATGCAACATCAGACATGCAACATCAGACATGCAACATCACACCCACAACATCAAATGTGCAACTTCAGACATGCAACATCAGACATGCAACATCAGACATGCAACATCAGACATGCAACATCAGATGTGCAACATCAGACATGCAACATCAGACATGCAACATCAGACATGCAACATCAGACATGCAACATCAGACATGCAACATCAGACATGCAATGTCAGACATGCAACATCAGACATGCCATGTCAGATGTGCAACATCAGACATGCAACATCAGACATGCAACATCAGATATGCAACATCAGACATGCAACATCAGACATGCAATATCAGACATGCAACATCAGACATGCAACATTACACATGCAACATCAGACGTGCAATATCATGCAATGTCAGACCCGCAGCATCAGACATGCAACATCAGACATGCAACATCAGACATGCAACATCAGGCATGCAACATCAGGCATGCAACATCAGACATGCAACATCGGATATGCAACATCGGACATGCAAAATCAGACACACAATGTCAGATGTGCAATGTCAGATGTGCAACATCAGACATGCAACATCAGACATGCAACATCAGACATGCAACATCAGACATGCAACATCAGACATGCAACATCAGACGTGCAACATCAGACATGCAACATCAGACATGCAACATCATACATGCAACATCATACACGCAACATCAGACATGCAACATCAGACACACAACATCAGACATGCAACATCAGACACACAACATCAGACACGCAACATCAGACATGCAACATCAGACATGCAACCTCATAACTGCAACATCAGACATGCAACATCAGACATGCAACATCGGACATGCAACATCAGATGCCCAATGTCAGACATGCAAAGTCAGACATGCAATGTCATATGTGCAACATCAGACATGCAACATCAGACATGCAACATCAGGCATGCAAAATCAGACATGTAACATCAGACATGCAACATCAGACATGCAACATCATAACTGCAACATCAGACATGCAAAATCAGACATGCAACATCAGACATGCAACATCAGACATGCAGCATCAGACACGCAACATCAGACATGCACCTTCAGACATGTAACATCAGACATGTAACATCATATATGCAACATCAGATATGCAACATCAGACATGCAACATCAGACATGCAACATCAGACACACATCATCAAACACACAACATCAGGCATGCAACATCATACATGCAACATCAGACATGCAACATCAGACATGCAACATCAGACAAGCAACATCAGACATGCAACATCATAACTGCAACATCAGACATGCAACAGCAGACATGCAACAGCAGACATGCAACATCATAACTACAACATCAGACATGCAACAACACACATGCAACATCAGACGTGCAACACCAGACATGCAACATCTGACATGCAACATCAGACGTGCAATGTCAGACGTACAATGTCAGACATGCAATGTCAGATGTGCAACATCATACGTGCAACATCACACATGCAACATCAGACATGCAACATCAGACATGCAACATCAGACATGCAACATCAGACATGCAACATCAGGCATGCAACATCGGACATGCAACAGCAGATGTGCAATGTCAGACATGCAACATCAGACATGCAACATCAGACATGCAACATCAGACATGCAACATCAGACATGCAACATCATAACTGCAACATCAGACATGCAACATCAGACATGCAACATCAGACATGCAACATCAGACATGCAACATCAGACACACAACATCATACATGCAACATCAGGCATGCAACATCAGACATGCAACATCAGACGCACAATGTCAAATGTCCAACATCAGACATGCAATGTGAGACCCGCAGCATCAGACATGCAACATCACATCCACAACATCAAATGTGCAACTTCAGACATGCATCATCAGACACGCAACATCAGACATGCAACATCAGACATGCAACATCAGACATGCAACATCATAACTGCAACATCAGACATGCAACATCAGATGTGCAACACCAGACATGCAACATCGGACATGCAACATTAGACACGCAATGTCAAATGTGCAACGTCAGACATGCAATGTCAGATGTGCAACATCAGACTTACAACATCAGACATGCAACATCAGACATGCAACATCAGACATGCAACATCAGACATGCAACATCAGACATGCACCATCAGACATGCAACATCAAACATGCAACATCAGATATGCAACATTAGACATGCAACATCAGACATGCAACATCAGACATGCAACATCATAACTGTAACATCAGACATGCAACATCAGATGTGCAACATCAGACATGTAACATCAGACATGCAGCATCAGACATGCAACATCAGACATGCACCATCAGACATGCAACATCAGATGCGCAATGTCAGACATGCAACATCAGATATACCATGTCAGATATGCAACATCAGACATGCAACATCATACATGTAACATCAGACATGCAACATCAGACTGCAACATCAGAAATGCAACATCAGACATGCAACATCAGACATGCAACATCAGACACACAACATCAGACATGCACCATCAGACATGCACCTTCAGACATGCACCATCAGATATGCAACATCAGATATGCAACATCAGATATGCAACATCAGACATGCAACATCAGACATGCAACATCAGACACACACCATCAGACACGCAACATCAGACGTGCAACATCAGACATGCAACATCAGACATGCAACATCAGACATGCAACATCATACGTGCAATGTCAGACATGCAACATCAGACATGCCATGTCAGATGTGCAACATCAGACATGCAACATCAGACACGCAATATCAGACATGCAACATCAGACATGCAACATCAGACATGCAACATCATAACTGCAACATCAGACATGCAACATCAGACATGCAACACCAGACATGCAACACCAGACATGCAACATCGGACATGCAACATCAGACGTGCAATGTCAGACGTGCAACGTCAGACATGCAATGTCAGAGGCGCAACATCAGACTTGCACCATGAGTCATGCAACATCATACATGCAACATCAGACATGCAACATCAGACATGCACCATCAGACATGCAACATCAAACATGCAACATCAGATATGCAACATCAGATATGCAATATCAGACATGCAACATCAGACATGCATCATAAGACACACAACATCAGACATGCAACATCAGACCCGCAACATCAGACATGCAACATCAGACATGCAACATCAGACATGCAACATCAGACATGATACATCGGACATGCAACATCAGACATGATACATTACACATGCAACATCAGATGTGCAATATCAGACATGCCATGTCAGATGTGCAACATCAGACATGCAACATCAGACATGCAACATCAGATATCCAACATCAGACATGCAACATCAGGCATGCAACATCAGACATGCAACATCAGATGTGCAACATCAGACATGCAACATCAGACACGCAACATCAGACATGCAACATCATACATGCTACATCAGACATGCAATGTCAGATGTGCAACATCAGACATGCCATGTCAGATGTGCAACATCCAGACATGCAACATCATACATACAACATCAGACATGCAACATGAGACATGCAACATCAGACATGCAAATTCAAACATGCAACATTAGATGTGCAACATCAGACATGCAATGTCAGATGTGCAACATCAGACATGCCATGTCAATTGTGCAACATCAGACATGCAACATCAGACATGCAACATCAGACATGCAACATCAGACATGCAACATCAGACATGCAACATCAGACATGCAACATCAGACATGCACACAGCATGCAACATCAGACATGCAACATCAGACATGCAACATCAGACACATAGCATCAGACATGCACATCAGACATGCACCTTCAGACATGCAACATCAGACATGCAACATCAGACATGCAACATCAGACATGCAACATCAGACATGCAACATCATACATGCAACATCAGACATGCAACATCAGACATGCAACATCAGACATGCAACATCAGACATGCAACATCATAACTGCAACATCAGACATGCAACACCAGACATGCAACATCGGACATGCAACATCAGACGTGCAATGTCAGACGTACAACGTCAGACATGCAATGTCAGATGTGCAACATCATACTGGCAACATCAGACATGCAACATCAGACATGCAACATCAGACATGCAGCATCAGACATGCAACATCAGACATGCAACATCAGACATGCAACATCAGACATGCAACATCAGACACACAATATCAGACATGCAACATCAGACATGCACGATCAGACATGCAACATCATAACTGCAACATCAGCCATGCAACATCAGACATGCTACATCGGACATGCAACATCAGATGTGCAATGTCAGACATGCACAGTCAGACATGCAATGTCAGATGTGCAACATCATACATGCAACATCAGACATGCAACATCAGACATGCAACATCAGATGTGCAATGTCAGACATGCAACATCAGAAATGCAATGTCAGATGTGCAACATCAGACATGCAACATCAGACATGCAACATCATACATGCAACATCAGAGATGCAACTTCAGACATGCAACATCAGACATGCAACATCACACATGTAACATCACACATGCAACATCAGAAACACAACATCAGACACGCAACATCAGACATGCAACATCAGACATGCAACATCATAACTGCAACATCAGACATGCAACATCAGACATGCAACATCAGACATGCAACATCAGACATGCAACATCAGACATGCAACATCAGATATGCAACATCAGACATGCAACATCACACCTGCAACATCACACCCACAACATCAAATGTGCAACTTCAGACATGCAACACCAGACACGCAACATCATACGTGCAACATCAGACATGCAACATCAGACGTGCAACATCAGCCGTGCAACATCAGACATGCAACATCAGACATGCAACATCAGACATGCAACATCATACATGCAATGTCAGACATGCAACATCAGACATGTCATGTCAGATGTGCAAGATCAGACATGCAACATCAGACACACAATATCAGACATGCAACATCAGACATGCAACATCAGACATGCAACATCATAACTGCAACATCAGACATGCAACATCAGACATGCAACATCAGACATGCAACATCGGACATGCAACATCAGACGTGCAATGTCAGACGTGTAACGTCAGACATGCAATGTCAGATGCGCAACATCAGACTTGCAACATGAGTCATGCAACATCAGACATGCACCATCAGACATGCAACATCAGACATGCAACATCAAACATGCAACATCAAACATGCAACATCAGATTTGCAACATCAGATATGCAATATCAGACATGCAACATCAGACATGCATCATAAGACACACAACATCAGACATGCAACATCAGACCCGCAACATCAGACATGCAACATCAGACATGCAACATCAGATATGCAACATCAGACATGCAACATCAGACATGATACATCGGACATGAAGCATCAGATGTGCAATGTCAGATGTGCACAGTCAGACATGCAATGTCAGATGTGCAACATCAGACATGCAACATCAGACATGCAACATCAGACATGCAACATCAGATGTGCAATGTCAGACATGCAACATCAGACATGCAATGTCAGATGTGCAACATCAGACATGCAACATCATACATGCAACATCAGACATGCAACTTCAGACATGCAACATCACACATGCAACATCACACATGCAACATCACACATGCAACATCAGAAACACAACATCAGACACGCAACATCAGACATGCAACATCAGACATGCAACATCAGACACAGAACATCAGACATGCAACATCAGACATGCAACATCAGACACACAACATCAGACATGCAACATCAGACATGCAACATCAGACATGCAACATCATACATGCAACATCAGACATGCAACATCAGACATGCAACATCAGACATGCAACATCAGACCTGCAACATCAGATGCACAATGTCAGACATGCAACATCAGACATGCCATGTCAGATGTGCAACATCAGACATGCAACATCAGACATGCAACATCAGACACGCAATGTCAGACATGCAACATCAGACATGCCATGTCAGATGTGCAACATCAGACATGCAACATCATACATGCAACATCATACATGCAACATCAGACATGCAACATCAGACATGCAACATCAGACATGCAACATCAGACATGCAACATTATGCATGCAATGTCAGACATGCAACATCAGACATGTCATGTCAAATGTGCAACATCAGACATGCAACATCAGACATGCAACATCAGACATGCAACATCAGACATGCAACATCAGACATGCAAGATTATACATGCAACATCAGATGTGCAATGTTAGATGTGCAACATCAGACATGACATGTCAGATGTGCAACATCAGACATGCAACATCAGATATGCAACATCAGATATGCAACATCAGATATGCAACATCAGACATGCAAAATCAGACATGCAACACCAGACATGGAACATCAGATGTGCAACATCAGACGTGCAATGTCAGACATGCAACATCAGACATGCCATGTCAGATGTGCAACCTCAGACATGCAACATCAGACACACAACATCAGACATGCACCATCGGATATGCAAGATCGGACATGCAATATCAGACACACAATGTCAGACGTGCAATGTGAGATGTGCAACATCAGACATGCAACATCAGACACACAACACCACACATGCAACATCAGATGTGCAACTTCAGACATGCAACATCATAACTACAACATCAGACATGCAACATCAGACATGCAACATCAGACGCACAATGTCAGATATGCAACATCAGACATGCCATGTCAGATGTGCAACATCAGACATGCCACATCATACATGCAACATCAGACATGCAACATCAGACATGCAACATCAGACATGCAACATCAGACATGCACCATCAGACATGCAACATCAGACATGCAAGATCGGACATGCAACATCAGACGTGCAATGTCAGATGTGCAACATCAGACATGCAATTTCAGATGTGCAACATCAGACATGCAACATCAGACATGCACCATCAGACATGCAACATCAGACATGCACCATCAGACATCCTATATCAGACCTGCAACATCAGACATGCAACATCAGACATGCCATGTCAGATGTGCAACATCAGACATGCAACATCATACACACAACATCAGACATGCAACATCAGACATGCAACATCATAACTGCAACATCAGACATGCAATATCAGACATGCAACATCAGATGTGCAACACCAGACATGCAACATCAGACATGCAACATCAGACGCGCAATGTCAGATGTACAATGTCAGACATGCAATGTCAGATGCACAACATCATACTTGCAACATCAGACATGCAACATCATACATGCAACATCAGACATGCAACATCAGACATGCAACATCAGACACACAACATCATACACGCAACATCAGACATGCAACATCAGACATGCAACAGCAGACATGCAACATCAGACATGCAACATCAGACACGCAATGTCAGACATGCAACATCAGACATGCCATGTCAGATGTGCAACATCAGACATGCAACATCATACATGCAACATCATACATGCAACATCATACATGCAACATCAGACATGCAACATCAGACATGCAACATCAGACATGCAACATCAGACATGCAACATCACACATGCAACATCAGATGTGCAATATCAGACATGCCATGTCAGATGTGCAACATCAGCCATGCAACATCAGACATGCAACATCAGATATCCAACATCAGACATGCAACATCAGGCATGCAACATCAGACATGCAACATCAGACATGCAACATCAGATGTGCAATGTCAGACATGCAACATCAGACATGCCATGTCAGATGTGCAACATCAGACATGCAACATCAGACACGCAACATCAGACATGCAACATCATACATGCTACATCAGACATGCAACAGCATAACTGCAACATCAGACATGCAACATCAGACATGCAACATCAGACATACAACATCAGACATGCAACATCAGGCATGCAACATCAGACATGCAACATCAGACATGCAACATCAGACATGCAACATCATAACTACAACATCAGACATACAAAATCAGACATGCAACATCAGACATGCAACAACAGACATGCAACATCAGACATGCAACATCAGACATGCAACATCACAGCCACAACATCACACCCGCAACATCAAATGTGCAACTTCAGAGATGCAACATCAGACACGCAACATCAGACATGCAACATCAGACATTCAACATCAGACACGCAACATCAGATGTGCAACATCAGACATGCAACATCAGACATGCAACATCAGATATGCAACATCAGACATGCAACATCAGATATGCAACATCAGACATGCAACATCAGACATGCAGCATCAGACATGCAACATCAGACATGCAACATCAAACATGCAACATCAGATATGCAACATCAGATATGCAATATCAGACATGCAACATCAGACATGCATCATAAGACACACAACATCAGACATGCAACATCAGACCCGCAACATCAGACATGCAACATCAGACATGCAACATCAGACATGCAACATCAGACACGCAACATCAGATGTGCAACATCAGATATGCAACATCAGACATGCAACATCAGACATGCAACATCAGACATGCAACATCAGACGTGCAATGTCAGACATGCAACATCAGACATGCAACATCATACATGCAACATCATACATGCATCATCAGACATGCAACATCATAACTGCAACATCAGACAAGCAACATCAGACATGCAACATCAGATGCACAACATCAGACATGCAACATCAGACATGCAACATCAGACATGCACTATCAGACATGCAACATCAGACATGCAACATCAGACGCGCAATGTCAGATGTCAGACCCGCAGCATCAGACATGCAACATCAGACATGCAAAATCATACATGCAACATCATACCTGCAACATCATACCTGCAACATCAGACATGCAACATCAGACATGCAACATCGGATATGCAACATCAGACATGCAACATCAGACGCACAATGTCAGATGTGCAATGTCAGATGTGCAACATCAGACATGCAACATCAGACATGCAACATCAGACATGCAACATCAGACATGCAACATCAGACATGCAACATCAGACATGCAACATCAGATATGCAATATCGGACATGCAAAATCAGACGTGCAATGTCAGACGTGCAACGTCAGACAGGCAATGTCAGATGTGCAACATCAGACATGCAACATCAGACATGCAACATCAGCTATGCAACATCAGACATGCAACATCAGACATGCAACATCACACCAGCAAAATCACACCCTCAACATCAAATGTGCAACTTCAGACATGCAACACCAGACACGCAACATCAGACGTGCAACATCAGACATGCAACATCAGACGTGCAGCATCAGACGTGCAACATCAGACATGTAATATCAGACATGCAACATCAGACATGCAACAGCAGACATGCAACATCATATGCGCAATATCAGACATGCAACATCAGACATGCCATGTTGCATATCAGATGTGCAATGTCAGACGTGCAACGTCAGACATGCAATGTCAGATGTGCAACATCAGACTTGCAGCATGAGTCATTCAACATCAGACATGCAACATCAGACATGCAACATCAGACATGCAACATCAGACATGCAACATCAAACATGCAACATCAGATATGCAACATCAGATATGCAATATCAGACATGCAACATCAGACATGCATCATAAGACACACAACATCAGACCCGCAACATCAGACATGCAACATCAGACATGCAACATCAGACATGCTACATCGGACATGCAACATCAGATGTGCAATGTCAGACGTGCACAGTCAGACATGCAATGTCAGATGTGCAACATCAGACATGCAACATCAGACATGCAACATCAGACATGCAACATCAGATGTGCAATGTCAGACATGCAACATCAGACATGCAATGTCAGATGCGCAACATCAGACATGCAACATCAGACATGCAACATCATACATGCAACATCAGACATGCAACATCAGACATGCAACATCACACATGCAACATCACACATGCAACATCAGAAACACAACATCAGACACGCAACATCATACATGCAACATCAGACATGCAACATCAGACATGCAACATCATAACTGCAACATCAGACATGCAACATCAGACATGCAACATCAGACATGCAACATCAGACATGCAACATCAAACATGCAACATCACACAAGCAACATCACACATGCAACATCATAACTGCAACATCAGACATGCAACATCAGACATGCAACATCAGACACACAACATCAGACATGCAACATCAGTCATGCAATGTCAGATGTGCAACATCAGACATGCAACATCAGACATGCACCATCAGACATGCAAGATCGGACATGCAACATCAGACGTGCAACCTCAGACATGCAACATCATAACTGCAACATCATAACTGCAACATCATAACTGCAACATCATAACTGCAACATCAGACATGCAACATCAGACATGCAACATCAGACTGCAACATCAGACATGCAACATCAGACATGCAACATCAGACATGCAACATCAGACATGCAACATCAGACCTGCAACATCAGACATGCAACATCAGACATGCAACATCATAACTGCAACATCAGACATGCAACATCAGACATGCAACATCAGACATGCAACATCAGACGTGCAATGTCAGACATGCAACATCAGACATGCCATGTCAGATGTGCAACATCAGACATGCAACATCATACACACAACATCAGACATGCAACATCAGACATGCAACATCATACATGCAACATCATAACTGCAACATCAGACATGTAATATCAGACATGCAACATCAGACGTGCAACACCAGACATGCAACATCGGACATGCAACATCAGACGCGCAATGTCAGACGTACAACGTCAGACATGCAATGTCAGATGTGCAACATCATACTGGCAACATCAGACATGCAACATCAGACATGCAACATCAGACATGCAGCATCAGACATGCAACATCAGACACACAACATCAGACACGCAACATCAGACATGCAACATGAGACACACAATATCAGACATGCAACATCAGACATGCAACATCAGACATGCAACATCATAACTGCAACATCAGACATGCAACATCAGACATGCAACACCAGACATGCAACATCAGACATGCAACATCAGACATGCTACATCGGACATGCAACATCAGATGTGCAATGTCAGACGTGCATAATCAGACATGCAATGTCAGATGCGCAACATCAGACATGCAACATCAGACATGCAACATCATACATGCAACATCAGACATACAACTTCAGACATGCAACATCACACATGCAACATCACACATGCAACATCACACATGCAACATCATAACTGCAACGTGCAGCATCAGACGTGCAACATCAGACATGCAATATCAGACATGCAACATCAGACATGCAACATCAGACATGCAACATCATACGCGCAATGTCAGACACGCAACATCAGACATGCCATGTTGCATATCAGACGTGCAATGTCAGACGTGCAATGTCAGACATGCAATGTCAGATGTGCAACATCAGACTTGCAGCATGAGTCATGCAACATCATACACGCAACATCAGACATGCAACATCAGACATGCAACATCATAACTGCAACATCAGACATGCAACATCAGACATGCAACATCAGACATGCAACATCAGACATGCAACATCAGATATGCAACATCAGACATGCAACATCACACCTGCAACATCACACCCACAACATCAAATGTGCAACTTCAGACATGCAACATCATACGTGCAATGTCAGACATGCAACATCAGACATGACATGTCAGATGTGCAACATCAGACATGCAACATCAGACACGCAATATCAGACATGCAACATCAGACATGCAACATCAGACATGCAACATCATAACTGCAACATCAGACATGCAACATCAGACATGCAACACCAGACATGCAACGTCGGACATGCAACATCAGACGTGCAATGTCAGATGTGCAACGTCAGACATGCAATGTCAGATGCGCAACATCAGACTTGCACCATGAGTCATGCAACATCAGACATGCAACATCAGACATGCAACATCAGACATGCAACATCAAACATGCAACATCAAACATGCAACATCAGATATGCAACATCAGATATGCAATATCAGGCATGCAACATCAGACATGCATCATAAGACACACAACATCAGACATGCAATATCAGACCCGCAACATCAGACATGCAACATCAGACATGCAACATCAGACATGCAACATCAGACATGCTACATCGGACATGCAGCATCAGATGTGCAATGTCAGATGTGCACAGTCAGACATGCAATGTCAGATGTGCAACATCAGACATGCAACATCAGACATGCAACATCAGACATGCAACATCGGATATGCAACATCAGACATGCAACATCAGACGCACAATGTCAGACGTGCAATGTCAGATGTGCAACATCAGACATGCAACATCGGACATGCAACATCAGACATGCAACATCAGACATGCAACATCAGACATGCAACATCAGACATGCAACATCAGACATGCAAGATCGGACATGCAAAATCAGACGTGCAATGTCAGACGTGCAACGTCAGACAGGCATTGTCAGATGTGCAACATCAGACATGCAACATCAGACATGCAACATCAGATATGCAACATCAGACATGCAACATCACACCTGCAACATCACACCCACAACATCAAATGTGCAACTTCAGACATGCAACACCAGACATGCAACATCAGACATGCAACATCAGACATGCAACATCATACGCGCAATGTCAGACATGCAACATCAGACATGCCATGTCAGATGTGCAACATCAGACATGCAACATCCGACACGCAACATCAGACATGCAACATCAAAACTGCAACATCAGACATGCAACATCAGACATGCAACACCAGACATGCAACATCGGACATGCAACATCAGACGTGCAACATCAGACATGCAACATCAGACATGCAACATCAGACACACAACATCAGACACGCAACATCAGACATGCAACATCAGACATGCAACATCAGACATGCAACATCAGAATGCAACATCAGACATGCACCATCAGACATGCAACATCAAACATGCAACATCAGATATGCAACATCAGATATGCAATATCAGACATGCAACATCAGACATGCATCATAAGACACACAACATCAGACATGCAACATCAGACCCGCAACATCAGACATGCAACATCAGACATGCAACATCAGACATGCAACATCAGACATGATACATCGGACATGCAACATCAGACATGCAACATTACACATGCAACATCAGATGTGCAATATCAGATGTGCAATATCAGACATGCCATGTCAGATGTGCAACATCAGACATGCAACATCAGACATGCAACATCAGATATCCAACATCAGACATGCAACATCAGGCATGCAACATCAGACATGCAACATCAGACGTGCAACATCATAACTGCAACATGAGACATGCAACATCAGACATGCAACATCAGACACGCAATGTCAGACATGCAACATCAGACATGCCATGTCAGATGTGCAACATCAGACATGCAACATCATGCATACAACATCAGACATGCAACATCAGACAAGCCACATCAGACATGCAACATTAGACATGCAACATCAGACATGCAATGTCAGATGTGCAACATCAGACATGCCATGTCAATTGTGCAACATCAGACATGCAACATCAGACATGCAACATCAGATATGCAACATCAGACATGCAACATCAGACATGCAACATCAGACATGCAACATCAGACATGCAACATCAGACTGCAACATCAGAAATGCAACATCAGAAATGCAACATCAGAATGCAACATCAGACATGCAACATCAGACACACAGCATCCGACATGCACCATCAGACATGCACCTTCAGACATGCAACATCAGATATGCAACATCAGATATGCAACATCAGACATGCAACATCAGACATGCAACATCAGACATGCAACATCAGACACACAACATCAGACACGCAACATCAGACATGCAACATCAGACATGCAACATCATACATGCAACATCAGAATGCAACATCAGACATGCAACATCATGCATGCAATGTCAGACATGCAACATCAGACATGCCATGTCAGATGTGCAACATCAGACATGCAACATCAGACATGCAACATCAGACATGCAACATCAGACATGCAACATCAGACATGCAAGATTATACATGCAACATCAGATACACAATGTTAGATGTGCAACATCAGACATGACATGTCAGATGCGCAATATCAGACATGCAACATCAGATATGCAACATCAGATATGCAACATCAGATATGCAACATCAGACATGCAAAATCAGACATGCAACACCAGACATGGAACATCAGATGTGCAACATCAGACGCGCAATGTCAGACATGCAACATCAGACATGCCATGTCAGATGTGCAACATCAGACATGCAACATCAGACACGCAACATCAGACATGCAACATCGGATATGCAAGATCGGACATGCAATATCAGACACACAATGTCAGACGTGCAATGTCAGATGTGCAACATCAGACATGCAACATCAGACACACAACATCACACATGCAACATCAGATGTGCAACTTCAGACATGCAACATCATAACTGCAACATCAGACATGCAACATCAGACATGCAACATCAGACGCGCAATGTCAGATATGCAACATCAGACATGCCATGTCAGATGTGCAACATCAGACATGCCACATCATACATGCAACATCAGACATGCAACATCAGACATGCAACATCAGACATGCAACATCAGACATGCACCATCAGACATGCAACATCAGACATGCAAGATCGGACATGCAACATCAGACGTGCAATGTCAGATGTGAAATGTCAGACATGCAATTTCAGATGTGCAACATCAGACATGCAACATCAGACATGCACCATCAACATGACAATCAGACATGCAACATCAGACATGCAACATCAGACATGCAACATCAGACATGCCATGTCAGATGTGCAACATCAGACATGCAACATCATACACACAACATCAGACATGCAACATCAGACATGCAAAATCAGACATGCAACATCATAACTGCAACATCGGACATGCAATATCAGACATGCAACATCAGATGTGCAACACCAGACATGCAACATCGGACATGCAACATCAGACGCGCAATGTCAGATGTACAATGTCAGACATGCAATGTCAGATGCACAACATCATACTTGCAACATCAGACATGCAACATCAGACATGCAACATCAGACATGCACCATCAGACATGCAACATCAGACACAGAACATCATACACGCAACATCAGACATGCAACATCAGACATGCAACATCAGACATGCAACATCAGACATGCAACATCAGACATGCAATGTCAGACATGCAACATCAGACATACCATGTCAGATGTGCAACATCAGACATGCAACATCATACATGCAACATCAGACATGCAACATCAGACATGCAACATCAGACATGCAACATCAGACATGCAACATTACACATGCAACATCAGACGTGCAATATCAGATGTGCAATATCAGACATGCCATGTCAGATGTGCAACATCAGACATGCAACATCAGACATGCAACATCAGATATCCAACATCAGACATGCAACATCAGACATGCAACATCAGACATGCAACATCATACATGCAACATCAGATGTGCAATGTCAGACATGCAACATCATACATGCTACATCAGACATGCAACATCATAACTGCAACATCAGACATGCAACATCAGACATGCAACATCAGACACACAACATCAGACATGCAACATCAGGCATGCAAAATCAGACATGCAACATCAGACATGCAACATCAGACATGCAACATCATAACTACAACATCAGACATGCAAAATCAGACATGCAACATCAGACATGCAACAACAGACATGCAACATCAGACATGCAACATCAGACATGCAACATCACACCCGCAACATCACACCTGCAACATCAAATGTGCAACTTCAGAGATGCAACATCATAGACGCAACATCAGACATGCAACATCAGACATTCAACATCAGACACGCACCATCAGATGTGCAACATCAGACATGCAACATCAGACATGCAACATCATATATGCAACATCAAACATGCAACATCAGACATGCAGCATCAGACATGCAACATCAGACATGCAACATCAGACATGCAACATCAAACATGCAACATCAGATATGCAACATCAGATATGCAATATCAGACATGCAACATCAGACATGCATCATAAGACACACAACATCAGACATGCAACATGAGACCCGCAACATCAGACATGCAACATCAGACGTGCAACATCAGACATGCAACATCAGACACACAACATCAGATGTGCAACATCAGATATGCAACATCAGACATGCAACATCAGACATGCAACATCAGACATGCAACATCAGACTGCAATGTCAGACATGCAACATCAGACATGCAACATCATACATGCACCATCATACATGCATCATCAGACATGCAACATCATAACTGCAACATCAGACAAGCAACATCAGACATGCAACATCATATGCACAACATCAGACATGCAACATCAGACATGCAACATCAGACATGCACTATCAGACATGCAATATCAGACATGCAATATCAGACGCGCAATGTCAGATGTCAGACCCGCAGCATCAGACATGCAACATCAGACATGCAACATCATACATGCAACATCATACCTGCAACATCATACCTGCAACATCAGACATGCAACATCAGACATGCAACATCGGATATGCAACATCAGACATGCAACATCAGATGCACAATGTCAGATGTGCAATGTCAGATGTGCAACATCAGACATGCAACATCAGACATGCAACATCAGACATGCAACATCAGACATGCAACATCAGACATGCAATATCAGACATGCAACATCAGATATGCAATATCGGACATGCAAAATCAGACGTGCAACGTCAGACAGGCAATGTCAGATGTGCAACATCAGACATGCAACATCAGACATGCAACATCAGATATGCAACATCAGACATGCAACATCACACCTGCAACATCACACCCGCAACATCAAATGTGCAACTTCAGACATGCAACACCAGACACGCAACATCAGACGTGCAACATCAGACATGCAACATCAGACGTGCAACATCAGACTGCAACATCAGACATGCAACATCATACATGCAACATCAGACATGCAACATCAGATGTGCAACACCAGACATGCAACATCGGACATGCAACATTAGACACGCAATGTCAAATGTGCAACGTCAGACATGCAATGTCAGATGTGCAACATCAGACTTGCAACATCAGACATGCAACATCAGACATGCAACATCAGACATGCAACATCAGACATGCAACATCAGACATGCACCATCAGACATGCAACATCAAACATGCAACATCAGATATGCAACATTAGACATGCAACATCAGACATGCAACATCAGACATGCAACATCATAACTGCAACATCAGACATGCAACATCAGATGTGCAACATCAGACATGTAACATCAGACATGCAACATCAGACATGCAACATCAGACATGCAACATCATACGTGCAATGTCAGACATGCAGCATCAGACATGCCATGTCAGATGTGCAACATCAGACATGCCATGTCAGATGTGCAACATCAGACATGTAACATCATACACACAACATCAGACATGCAACATCAGACATGCAACATCAGACATGCAACATCAGACATGCAACATCATACGTGCAATGTCAGACATGCAGCATCAGACATGCCATGTCAGATGTGCAACATCAGACATGCCATGTCAGATGTGCAACATCAGACATGTAACATCATACACACAACATCAGACATGCAACATCAGACATGCAACATCAGACATGCAACATCATAACTGCAACATCAGACATGCAATATCAGACGTGTAACATCAGACGTGCAACACCAGACATGCAACATCGGACATGCAACATCATACGTGCAATGTCAGACATACAACGTCAGACATGCAATGTCAGATATGCAACATCAGACATGCAACATCATACATGCAACATCAGACATGTAACATCAGACATGCAACATCAGACATGCATCATCAGACACGCAACATCAGATGTGCAACATCAGATATGCAACATCAGACATGCAACATCAGACATGCAACATCATACGTGCAATGTCAGACATGCAACATCAGACATGCAACATCATACATGCAACATCATACATGCAACATCATACATGCAACATCATACATGCATCATCAGACATGCATCATCAGACATGCAACATCATAACTGCAACATCAGACAAGCAACATCAGACATGCAACATCAGATGCACAACATCAGACATGCAACATCAGACATGCAACATCAGACATGCTACATCGGACATGCAACATCAGACATGCAACATTACACATGCAACATCAGACGTGCAATATCAGATGTGCAATATCAGACATGCCATGTCAGATGTGCAACATCAGACATGCAACATCAAACATGCAACATCAGATATCCAACATCAGACATGCAACATCAGGCATGCAACATCAGACATGCAACATCAGACGTGCAACATCATAACTGCAACATCAGACATGCAACATCAGACATGCAACATCAGACATGCAACATCAGACATGCAACATCAGACATGCAACATCAGATGCGCAATGTCAGATATGCAACATCAGACATACCATGTCAGATGTGCAACATCAGACATGCCACATCATACATGCAACATCAGACATGCAACATCAGACATGCAACATCAGACATGCACCATCAGACATGCAACATCAGACATGCAAGATCGGGCATGCAACATCAGACGTGCAATGTCAGATGTGCAACGTCAGACATGCAATTTCAGATGTGCAACATCAGACATGCAACATCAGACATGCAACATCAGACATGCAACATCAGACATGCAACATCAGACCTGCAACATCAGACATGCAACATCAGACATGCAACATCAGACATGCCATGTCAGATGTGCAACATCAGACATGCAACATCATACACACAACATCAGACATGCAACATCAGACATGCAACATCATACATGCAATATCATACATGCAACATCAGACATGCAACACCAGACATGCAACATCGGACATGCAACATCAGACGCGCAATTTCAGACGTACAATGTCAGACATGCAATGTCAGATGCACAACATCATACTTGCAACATCAGACATGCAACATCACACATGCAACATCAGACATGCAACATCAGGCATGCAACATCAGACATGCAACATCAGATGTGCAATGTCAGACATGCAACATCAGACATGCCATGTCAGATGCGCAACATCAGACATGCAACATCAGACACGCAACATCAGACATGCAACATCATACATGCTACATCAGACATGCAACATCATAACTGCAACATCAGACATGCAACATCAGACATGCAACATCAGACATGCAACATCAGACATGCAACATCAGACATGCAACATCAGACATGCAACATCAGATATGCAACATCAGACATGCAACATCAGACGTACAATGTCAGATGTGCAACATCAGACATGCCATGTCAGATGTGCAACATCAGACATGCAACATCAGACATGCAACATCAGATATGCAACATCAGACATGCAAAATCAGACATGCAACACCAGACATGGAACATCAGATGTGCAACATCAGACGCGCAATGTCAGACATGCAACATCAGACATGCCATGTCAGATGCGCAACATCAGACATGCAACATCAGACAAGCAACATCAGACATGCAACATCGGATATGCAAGATCGGACATGCAACATCAGACACACAATGTCAGACGTGCAATGTCAGATGTGCAACATCAGACATGCAACATCAGACACACACCATCACACATGCAACATCAGATGTGCAACTTCAGACATGCATCATCATACCTGCAACATCAGACATGCAACATCATACATGCAACATCAGACATGCAACATCAGACGCGCAACATCAGACATGCAACATCAGACATGCCATGTCAGATGTGCAACATCAGACATGCAACATCATACACACAACATCAGACATGCAACATCAGACATGCAACATCAGACATGCAACATCATAACTGCAACATTAGACATGCAATATCAGACATGCAACATCATAACTGCAACATCATAACTGCAACATCAGCCATGCAACATCAGATGTGCAACATCAGACATGCAACATCAGACATGCAACATCAGACATGCAACATCAGACATGCAACATCAGACCTGCAACATCAGACGCGCAATGTCAGACATGCAACATCAGACATGCCATGTCAGATGTGCATGATCAGACATGCAACATCATACATGCAACATCAGACATGCAACATGAGACATGCAACATCAGACATGCAACATTAGACATGCAACATCAGACGCGCAATGTCAGATGTGCAACATCAGATGCGCAATGTCAGATGCGCAACATCAGACATGCAACATCAGACATGCAAATTCAAACATGCAACATTAGACTCGCAACATCAGACATGCAACATTAGACATGCAACATCAGACACGCAATGTCAGATGTGCAACATCAGACATGCCATGTCAGATGTGCAACATCAGACATGCAACATCAGACATGCAACATCAGATATGCAACATCAGACATGCAACATCAGACATGCAACATCACACATGCAACATCATAACTGCAACATCAGACATGCAACATCAGACATGCAACATCAGACACACATCAGACATGCAACATCAGACATGCAACAAGTGGACCCTTTTGACCAAGTGGACAATTTTGACCAAGTGGACCCTTTTGACCAAGTGGGCCACTTTGACCAAGTGGACCATTTGGACCAAGTGGACCCTTCTGACCAAGTGGACCCTTTTCACCAAGTGGACCATTGTTACCAAGTGGACCATTTTTACCAAGTGGACCATTTTGACCAAGTGGACCCTTTTCACCAAGTGGACCCTTTTCACCAAGTGGACCCTTTTCACCAAGTGGACCCTTTTCACCAAGTGGACCATTTTGACCAAGTGGACCATTTTGACCAAGTGGACCATTTTGACCAAGTGGACCCTTTTGACCAAGTGGACCCTTTTGACCAAGTGGACCATGTGGACCATTTTGACCAAGTGGACCATTTTGACCAAGTGGACCATTTTGACCAAGTGGACCATTTTGACCAAGTGGACCCTTTTGACCAAGTGGACCCTTTTGACCAAGTGGACCATGTGGACCCTTTTGACCAAGTGGACCCTTTTGACCAAGTGGACCCTTTTGACCAAGTGGACCCTTTTGACCAAGTGGACCATTTTGACCAAGTGGACCATTTTGACCAAGTGGATCAAGTGGACCCTTTTCACCAAGTGGACCATGTGGACCATTTTCACCAAGTGGACCATTTTGACCAAGTGGACCCTTTTGACCAAGTGGACCATGTGGACCAAGTGGACCCTTTTCACCAAGTGGACCCTTCTGACCAAGTGGACCATTTTCACCAAGTGGACCCTTCTGACCAAGTGGACCCTTTTGACCAAGTGGACACTTTTGACCAAGTGGACCCTTTTCACCAATTGGACCCTTTTGACCAATTGGACCCTTTTCACCAAGCGGATCAAGTGGACCCTTCTGACCAAGTGGACCCTTTTCACCAGTGGACCCTTTTCACCAAGTGGACCCTTTTGACCATGTGGCCCGAGTGGACCCTTTTCATCAAGTGGACCCTTCTGACCAAGTGGACCCTTTTCACCAAGTGGACCCTTTTCACCAAGTGGACCATTTTGACCAAATGTACCCTTTTGATCAGGTGGACCATTTTGACCATGTGGACCAATTTGACCAAGTGGACCCTTTTGACCAAGTGGGCCCTTTTGACCAAGTGGAC
>JASIRB010002039.1:0-51876 GCA_030323885.1 Branchipolynoe longqiensis
CTACTATGTCACTCTAGTGTCAGTGTCTACATCCCCCTCCCTACCAAAAACTACGTAGTCATAGTTTGACAGCCATACGGTTGTTAGGTGGATTGTTTGTTATCTATTGCATTCGTATTATACTTATGACAGCATTTTCGTGCGGTTCTTATGAATGCCGCGATCATTGGTTGGGTGAGACCAGTAAATTAACCAACGCTTCGTATGTTGTTTCACATTATTCATTTGTGCGTAATGCCATTTGATTCTTACTTATGACAGCATTTTTGTGCGGTTTGATGTGCGGTTTGATGTGCATTGTTTGCTCTGGTATTTCATAGTGTTATATTTCCTTTTGATGATGAGATATTCAAAATTCAAAAATCTAAATTCAAACATTGGATATACTGTCAATGTTTTTCCTCCATCTGTTATTTTGCCACTAAGCAAACCCACTAAACAAACACATCGGATGTAAACTGCACACAGCCGTTTCATACTTGCTGGTTGTCAAAACAAGCGTTTGTGTGGAGTTAGCCATCCCTACTGCTGTCCCTACTTATGTATTTATGTCAGTATCTATAATGTCAGATCGCGCCGATTTCGAGTATGCAGGTATTGTAGGTATAGCAATAACTCAGGGAGTTTGACGCCCCTGCCTTACAGAGTTGTAAACCACTGCCTTGTGGTACAGCTTCTTGACAGAACCGAAGGCTAAGGGAGCAAACACTAAACAGAAAACCATGTCACTGTGGCAGCATAAAAGCTTTCATGAAATATACAACCGCGCAGAGCGGCAGTCAAGTAATGAAAGCAGTCTTTGTCGCTTCGCGACCGACAGCATGATGCTGATGATAATGTCAGATGCTAATTACCACAAAACGAACCTTATGCGTAAATAAAGTATTTCGCTGTATTCGAATGTGACCTACATGCTCTTTACGGAAACGCAATTACCATCCCCTTATCTTTACTTTCATCGCTTTACCCCAGCTCAGTGTCGGTGGGGGTGAGGGTTGTTTTATTTATGGGCGACAGAATAACGTGAGAAACTGTGTAATTCTTATCTGACCCGATTTGCTTGATTGCATTTCTTTCCTAATCGAGCCATGTTTTCTGAGTACACCTGATAGCGTACACTTAACTTTTTAGTGCTAAGGAAAAGCTATCTCAATGCATACTAAATCGATTACCAGTAAAGAATATATATAATACCCCTATTAACATACATGCAAAATAACTACTGATACTGCATGTAAGTACATGAATCCATGACACAATATCCATATAATATTCCTATTGTTACTTGAATTGAATATGCGCAACGATTCTCCTTTAGTAGCATTCGTCCAAATAAAACATAAACTATATTTAACGCGCAGTGCATTTAACGCGCAGTGCATTTAACGCGCAGTGCAAAACATTAGCTTCAATAATTTGAATGTTGTATGGCGAAGTGCATAATTAAACTTTGGATTTGACAGAGTTGCTCCAAATTTCTAGATAATTAATCTAAATCAAAGTATATTTGTTAGAATTATATCAGATTATATCACCCGCAACAGCTCGCTGCGGTCCCCGGACCCCCCCCCCCTCCCCCCCCCCACACACACACCCTCCCCCCGGTGTGGCAATTGAGACCGTCCGCCATTACGCCGAGGAACGGCAACACTAAAATGCATTTTCCATGCACTTGAGCATTCTCCCTACCGAAAAGTGACAAATCTCTAAAACCTCAGCATCTCGAAACAAATCGGTTGGTACACATACAGAAAACATCCGTACCCAAAACATTCTATTCAATTTATAAGGTTACTGATGATGCGCACCGAAAAATTTATTGAACGGCGGAAACTGCGACACCGGGCGTTTCGCCGGTTGGTCGTTACGCAATAATCTTTTATTGTTAATTTAGGTCATCCCACCAGGACAGCGTGGCTGATGGGCTTCTGATTGGTCGATTTGAAATGAAGTGGTCCTTTGTTTAACAGGACTGATATATATCTTGTGGGGCACTAGAAACGATTTAGTGCTGCCTCTGTCGCCATCGCAATCACAATGCGTCGTATTAACAACATTGGTTGGAGATCGAATCCCCGACCAACCCAACTAGTGCGCCATACACGGATTGTCAATGGGAGGGAAACCAGTTACTATCGTCGTGAACCTATTCGTACTAGGGGCACAATTGCAGAGAGAATCGTTCAAGCCCAAGCTCAAGCCCGTGCTCAAGCTCAAGCCCGTGCTCAAGCTCAAGCCCGAATTCTAGTTCCACTTGAGGCTCCAGCTCCAGCTCCAGCTCCAGCTCCTGCTCCTGCTCCTGCTCCTGCTCCAGCTGAAGCGGAACCTGAAGCGGAACCTGCACCTCCACCTGCACCTGCACCTGAACCTGAACCTGAACCTGAACCTGAACCTGAACCTGAACCTGAACCACAAGTCCAACCGATTGATGAAGGTATTTACTTTTATACACGCATGTTATGTTTCGAAATTGTCAATGCTATGTCTAGCTAGTATGTGTGAATACTGCCGATCACCGTGAATGTGTTCGGCAAGGATGATAACGCTAGCTTTGTAGTATGTGTTACGTTTCAGGTCGCCAAAAGGATGGATTTCTAGCTACAATTTAAGTCTTGGTTGCATGCCCTAGAGCACATATTTATCTACGTCCTCATTTTTGTACTGTTTCAATTTGACCAGTATTAGTTTCAAAAGTTTAAGATTGACCAAGGCCAGTGACAATGCATTGAGTTTGCCATTACGCGCAGTGCAAAACGTCTATTTTTTATTGAAAATGTGTACCAAGCGGTTTGTCTCGTGTGTGGTGGGTGTGGTCTTAATATTTTGCACGGCCATTGACAATGCATTGATTTTCCGGGTATGCGCAGTTCAAAACGTTTATTTTATTAAAAATGGCACAACCCTAACCTTATGAATGTAATATAATCTAATCGTTGGATCTGTTATCTATATCTGTATCAAGCGGTTTGTCTCTAGGTGTTGTGGTTTTAGCGATTTTTCACATTTTCTGTATGAAGATTAGCCAAGGCCATTGACAATGCATTGAGTTTGCCATTATGCGGAGTGCAAAACGTTTATTTAATTAAAAATTATTTGTTGAATATGTTTTCTATATGTGTACCAAGCGGTTTGTCTCTTAAGTGGTGTGGTTTGAAGATTGGGCACGGCCATCCATTGACAATGCATTTTCCTGTATGTGCAGTGCAAAACGTTTATTATAAATATTAAATAATCGATTAATTGAATATGTTTTCTATATGTGTATATTCAAAAGTGCTTTGTAACCAAACTGTTGTAGCTGATATCCCGCCATTTTCATCGCGCACAATAACGCCAAATCTGGTGTTTAGCTCTGTTCAAATAATGTTAAAGTTGCACAGTCCGATGGTCTTGAGTTTGAGTGACATGGCTACCTTTTGAGATATTTGAAATTCAAAATGTGAAAATAATTCCGGCAAGCACGCCAAAACTCTGATACCACAGGCCTCTGCAGTAATGTCAGAGCCATAGCCAGAGTCCTCAATGCATTGTCAATGGCAGTGAGCAATCTCCATACAGAAAAAGTAAAATATTGATAAAACCACCCCACTTAGGCACAACCCGCTTTAACAAAAAGAGTATATTAGATTTATACGGTTAGGGTTTTGGATTTCTATCAATGCGCGTATCAGCAAACTCAATGGCCGTACACCTTTGCTTTGCTCCACCGGCCGTTTTCAGCGCATGCGCAGTCGGAACCGTGATGTAGTCTATTAAATCGCAGAGTTGTCATGTTTTATACAATCAAAATCTGTTCGATGAGTTTCAATCAATGACTAGGTATATTAGGTATATTATAATTTACTCATACCATTGAAAAGAGCCAAACCAATGCTTTTAAATGATCGAACGATCATGCATATTGGTCTAGTTAGACTAGTATTAAGAAAGTTATGATTTTTTAAATATTTAAAATCGCATGTTTTTTTTGTCCTGTAATAAGCGAGTTCAGCATTGTCTGTGCGCATGTGTGGGTCCGACTTCCGGTCGGCGCTGTAGGTATAAACAAAGCCACGTTTTGCACTGATTATATTAAATTGATAATGTTAGGGTTCAGGATTTCGATTAATTTTGAATAAAACTAACGTTTCACACTGCGCGTACCAGCAAACTCAATGGCAGTGAGCAATCTTTTTACAGAAAATATCTCTAAAACCACACCACTTAGAAACACATCGCTTGGTACACATATAGAAAATATGTTTACCAAAAAGATTCTATTAAATTGATAAGGTTAGGGTTCTGGATTTTTATTAATTTTGAATGAAACTAACGTTTTGCACTGCGCGTATTCATGCAGTAATGACGCACATGGGTTTGTTTATACCGATGACTGTCACTATAGTGTCAACTCCTCCTCCCCATGCTGCATGAAGTCGGGCAACCCATGGCACTTTCCCATTCCAAATTAAGCATGTCCGACATATAGGAGCATGATAATATTGGGTATATAGTGAGAAAAGACATTATTAATTGCGTCTATATGGTTTTCATTTACCTCCAATGTGATTTTGAACCGATTTGAACATGTCAGAAGTAGTGCAAATGTTTTAAATTGTGGCACAAACGAACGAATCCGCCGCGTTCTCAGAAACTGTGTACCACTTGAGGTAGTCTACTAGAAATGCATATTTCAAAGAAACCCTTTATTGGAGTGTCAATATTTATATTTCATCAGTTAGCCAAATAATGTGGGAGATAGTTTAGATCAAAAGTAAATGTTAATATTGTGTCTTATTGGGATGGATGTAGCTAAATACATAGAAAATTACATCAATAACATCTACAAGGCGATCTATATTAAGCGACTTAACTTCCCCGTGTAAACACGGCTATAGAGTAATATTCTTCACTTCATTCCAGGCATAACCCTGAATGCCCAGCGCCAAGCTCATGTAGCACGGAAGTGGAATGCAATTCGTCCACAACTAACACGCAGTCATTACCCTTCATTTGCACCACTGATGACTACATGCGCGGTTTGTTCCCGAGACACAGTAAGGCGTCCGATCTTATGCCCTGACTGTGGTCCAACAGCCTACTACTGTGAAAGGTGTTTTAAAAAACACCAGAAACTTGCGCCTCTTCACATCGCCCTTATCTGGCAGGTCATTACACACACCTCTTTAATTATAACACATTTGATACTATATGTATTTGTACGTTGCTATATAACCAAAAAGGCACTACTTAGAAAATTCGTCTTCATATGTTTAATCGGTTGATATCTTTCCAAAGCACATCCAGGAGGACTCTTTTTAGTTATTAATTATTGAATAAATGTTAATTTGCATTATGAATTCTCACCTTTACAGCTATGTAAAATATAAATTGATGAGATAAAAAATATAGGTATATTCCATGAATAAGATATCTGTTATGGCAGTATAACATGCGTGTCACACGTGTAACATATGTTTAGGACACCACACAGTCTGCTTAATAAATATATAATCAGAATTAAATAATATCATACTTAAAAGCATATTAATCATGGCATAATATACAGAAATATTGAGTGCTTATATTGATAGCAGATAGGAGAGTGACCTATTGCTATTTAACCAAAAAGCGCCAAATTAACGATTTAATTCTTTTGAAGTACGACACAGGGCTCCAGAGATGAGTGAATAACTTAAATTAACTCTATGAGGTTGATGAAAATTGAGTGTGTTCATTGCAGGGAGAGCTCTTTGTCCCATTGTACCAGCTACGATCACCGCCTCTGCACTTGCCGTCTCATGGAAACAATATCCATGACACATGTGGGACTGCTAGAACGGGCCCCATGACCATCTTTGATGTGTACGGTGAGTTATCAGTAACCTGCTCTTGCCATAATTCCACATACATCAATAGTAAAAGTAAAGTATATGAGTGTTAATATATCATAAATTAGACGTGTAGCATCGCACATGTGTGTGTCCACAGTCACTATAGTGCCAGTGTCACATCCGCATGATCTTGCTTTTACCCATATTCCGAATTGGAGTATTAAAGGAGCCCTTAAATAACACAGAATAAGCCGGATATAGTAGAACTGCGATATAGTAAAACTAAAATAGATTATCCACCGAGGTGTACATAAACATGATTACCACAAAAGGGATATAGACGATCTACAGAGATTAATAAATGCTCTATCAGCTGTTCATTTTGAATGTAGGTTTAAATCTGGACGGCATATTTACGGCATATTATGTGCCGCCGTATATTTCTAAAGTTTATGTTATTTGTCCAGGTAGGAAACACTACCAGGACTTCCTGTTCTGTAGCTGCATGGATCGGACGGAAACGCTTATCCGGTTAGGATTCTGGCCGGTTACACCTACAACCCCTACTTCGGCCATTGACATGCGCCTCATGGACCGTGCACGCTCGTTCTTGCTGGAAGGACCTGTTGCCTTGAAAAAGTTTTGTGCCGCCACCACCGATCATCTACAGAGTCTTCCACACAACAAGGAAATGAAGGTATCATAGTCCCTCGGAAGGATTTGTCATGACACTGGTGCTTAATAGCGCAGCTTAAAAAGAAACTCCATCGTGAGCAGTTAAAGTTTGTAGATGTTATTGGGTAACGTCACATTTCTTAAAGTATACTAAAACTAAACTGTAAATAGGTTTGTTATATTTACTCTACTTCACATGAAATATCACTAACTAGAGAATACCTATGTCAATGCCAAACTAAACTGTAAATAGGTTTGTTATATTTACTCTACTTCACATTAAATATCAATAACTAGAGAATACCTCTGTCAATGCCAAACTAACAGTATGCCAGTTGACACCTACGTGCACTGGCAGAAATATGTCCCCAATGCACCAATTGTAGATCTCTATCAATCCTAAACTAACCAATTGACTTATTTCCAGGAGACTGATTGAGATTATTTGATAGTACTTTATGTCAGTCCCTAGTGCAAGCCTATGCATTTTTCTAAACAGTTGGCACTATATCGCGCTATCCTGCAATGTGCTCCACAGCACAGACAGTTTGTCTATGATGTCGATCGGTCGAGTGATCTGTTGCCGGACTTCCCAGATGGCAGCAAATGTCCCATCTGTGAGCATACCAAACAGGAACTACCACTGGTAGTGAGTCTGGATGGTAATTTCCGATTAGTGCGGAAAAGTTTGGCAGGTCCCAGCTTCTATCCACCACAGCAAGGGACAAAATTCTTCATTCCTCCCCAAGATGTCAACCCTTATCTACGAGATGATAACCAGCCGGCAAATGTCGATGTATGTATTCTAACGTCTAACGTCCACCTAAATATATAGTGAACACCTGAGTTGACGGTTCGTAGTGAACCATTATTGGTTCTGACAGTGAACACCCGGTAGCAGCACTAAGCAGTAACGTAATACTAGATCTCTCTTAGTAAAATAAGTGCAATTCAATTACCGGTCATTAGTCTTGACACGTTATTGCCTCTCGTCCACCTAAATATATAGTGAACACCTGAGTTGACGGTTCATAGTGAACCATTATTGGTTCTGACAGTGAACACCCGGTAGCAGCACTAAGCAGTAACCTAATACTAGATCTCTCTTAGTAAAATAAGTGCATTAGTATTGCACCCTTATTGCTTCTCGCAGTGAACACCAGTTGGCAGCACTCCGCTGTCCGCTACAACTATAGTATGATCATATCAATTAACTTAACGCTGTCTCGTAATAGTGTGTACTACTTTGTTTTACAGATGTGTCATGATTTCCGAGCCGGGGGTCGTGGAGCCTTCCGAAACCGTGGCCTTGATGTCAGCGGCGTTTTCGGCTCTGTGTGTGTCCAGGACCATCCCTGCCACTTAATAAACATGACAGCTGGAGAAAAGTAAGTGTTAGCTTCAGGTTGTCGATTGCCAACATTACCAAATCTACTTGTCACCATTAAACGTGGTCAGTGCTTCAGTTTGTAGATTGACAACATTACCCACTCCAGTTCCGAGCATTAAACTTGGATACCGTACCCCCCCCCCGCCGTCGTTAAAAACATATTTATTGAAACAGCTCTTTTAATCCTTAGACAATTATAGATACGAATATCCAGTCTCTGTCATAAAGAAACTTACTGCGCAGGCTGCCGGGCGGGAGCTAAGGATTCTATACGATGTTTCCTACCGACGTTTTCTGTTTCTCCTATCTGCAAATTTGCACATAATTTGGTATTCGTGTTTGTAGAATGAGCAATCCAGTCTCTGTCATAAATTAATTTACCGCGCAGGCTGCCGGGCGGGAGCTGAAGAATCAACGTTTTCTGTTTCTCCCATCTGCAAATTTCCACCACATTTGGTTTTCTTGTTTGTAGAATGGGATATCCAGTCTCTGTCATAAAGAAAGTTACCGAGCAGGCTGCCGGGCGGGAGCTGAAGATTCTCTACGATGTCGCCTGCCGACTGCCACCACAGTTGGGAACTTTGGGGTGCCCATGCATCAACTGTCTCTTGCAGTACCAATGTTCCACGGTTACTCGCATAATGCTGGTTGTCAGGTATATACTCCTCCACTTTCCGCCACTGCCGCCCCCGCTAACTTATCTCCACCTTTATACGTTTGAAATTATGCATTTATAACTTATATTCACATCTTTATACGGTTGAAATTATTCATTTATAACTTATATTCACTTCTTTTTTCCACATGTTCTGTTCTTGTTAACCATTGTAGATTCAATATAATCCACTCCTGCTGCCCGATTTCCGGATGGCCGATGGGGAGAACATCAAACGCTTCTGGTCCACCCTGGGACGAATGGCGTACATCACCCGTGAGATGTCAGCCACCCACCGACAGGACCTACTGGTCGCGGCGTTGCTGCACATGAGCAGGAAATCCATCTCTCAAGCGCCTAGTACTATGAGTCGGCGTCTGCGCTCCGCTACACGCCAGGCTGAAACAGCACGGGCTGATATCGCCAGACTGTGTGCCACAGAAAAAGGTAACTATATTAACGTTTTTGGCAGTGCTTACCCGCTCCAGTGTTTGATTTTAGGTTCAACCCAGTTACACTACCGATGTAACTGAGTTTCATTACACTAATCGACTGAATATGTGTGAAGCATTTGTAATTTATGCACTTTCTTTATATTAACGTTTCCACAAGTGAATACCCGGTCCCATGTTTGAATATAGGTTAAACCCATTTACATTACCGATGTAACTGAGTTTCATTCAACTAATCGACTGAATATGTGTGAAAGCTTTGTAATTGATGGACTTTCTTTATATTAACGTTTCCACAAGTGATTACCCGGTCCCGTGTTTGAATATAGGTTAAACCCATTTACATTACCGCTGTAATTGGGTTTCATTAAACTAATCCACTGACCTTTCTTTATATTTATGTTTCCTCAAGTGATTACCCGGTCCCGTATTTGCATTTAACCATTTTATTTAGGTTTAATTACGTACCCAGTTACCTCGTTACATCATGACATGTTAATAAATGTTTCAGTGGACGGAGAGGCCTTAACTCCGGCCACCATTGCCGTATGGGCTGGGGGCTTTCAAGAAACGTACGGACGGATCCGTAGGGTGCGTCAACCAACTCTAACAGCTCGGGAGAAGTATGCGCGTGAGCTGAACAACTACTACTCCCTGGTACGCCATCGGGTGGATGAGCCTGTGCTGCCTGCAGACATCCAGCTGAACGAGGAACTAGCCACGTGAGTAACACGGTTATGAAAATCCCTCTTTAAAACTATAACTAAAAGATAATTACAAAAATACAATATAATCAAGTTCCCTCTTTAAAACTCTAACTAAGATGTAATTACTATACTATAAATACAATATAATCAAGTTTTACAAGGATTTAAACATCGACGACGACCACCACTTAAACAATTTAAGATCACTCTAAATCCAATATAATTACTAATTACTACAATATAATATAATCAAGTTTTACAATGATTGGAATCACTATAAATCCAATCGAATTACTATGAATAACATAAAATCAAGTATCTTTTGTTTTAGCACCTTGTACTGCTTGTTGAGCAACTGAAATAATCATTAATAACATATAATCAACTTTTACAAGGATTGAAATCACTATAAATAGTATATAAGTCCACTGAATTAAAAAGCGACGAGATTCAACACTGTACATAATGCCATGTTTATTAGCAGCAATTATTAACGTACATACAATCTTTTGGCAGGAGTGAAGCTGGATTGGATCGTCGTGAACGATCGCTAAAGGTGCGCCGTCGATGGAGAGAGGGCAGTGCTCTGCTGAGGTGTCACCTTCAACGGTCACGCATCAAGTTGTCTGCTGCCACCCGAATGCGGATGCATCAGCAGTCGCTGGAACGCCGCCGTCTAACACTGTTGAAGAGAACTGCGCATGGAAATGATCCCGCTCAATGCGTTTCCATTCAGTTGCGTGCTGTGAACGGTAAGTTGTCGCGCTCACTACGCGATTACATTGTCCAGTTAGCACTTCTGCAGCAGAGCAACCCACACTGGCCATGGTTCGTGAACCCGATGCTCCATTCTACAACGACATGCGTGCGTAAGTCGGCTGTCTTTGCACATGAACTTTTAAACAGGGCTGAAGAAGAGCTACGGTGTCTACGTCTTGAGATAGTTGCGCTGATTTCACATTATATATCCTGTAAGGCCCAGCTGCAGCAGGCTCTTCTACGTGCTGAAAGCCCCGGTGTGAAGGCATTTATTTTGAGTAAGTTAAGTGCTAATGAGCTGATCCAGCATGATGTTGTTCATGTTGCTAGGCTCAAATTCCAGATGGATATTGAGTTGGATCAGACGTTTATGCATAGAATTGTTGCTGGTATGCATGTTATACATAGTAGTGAGAGTGGGAGTGAAAGCGAAGTGGATAACACTTCCTTCCATGATTCAGAGCAGATGGATGTGGATGAGCTTCTACTACACTTAGATGAGAATTAAATTAATCGGGTATATTAAATCTATCGGGTGTATTTCGGTTAATTGTGTAGTAAAACTATTTACTCTGTCCATACTTGCGAATAAGAACACTACCATAGTACAGTTATTAATACATTAGTATTCACACATACACATACATCAATATCAAAAGTAAAGTATATGAGTGTTAATATATCATAAATTAGACGTGTAGCATCGCACATGTGTGTGTACATAGTCACTACAGTGTCAGTGTCACATCCACGTGAAACGTCCAAGTTACTTGCGCATAAGAACATTACCGTAGTGCAGTTTCCTCCTTATTATCCTAGTACTGTATTTTTTTGTCAGTGTTAGTTCTGTATAGTGGCTATTGCCATTTTTTAACGGTCAGGCAAACCGGTTGTATTTAGTGCTGGTGAGTGATAATAGGGGATTCTATCAGTTCACTCAATTCACACCGGTTTTATAGTTATTAATACACTAGTATTCACACATACACATACATCAATATTAAAAGTAAAGTATATGAGTGTTAATATATCATAAATTAGACGTGTAGCATCGCACATTTGTGTGTACACAGTCACTACAGTGTCAGTGTCACATCCACGTGAAATGTCCAAGTTACTTGCGCATAAGAACATTACCGTAGTGCAGTTTCCTTCTTATTATCCTAGTACTGTATTTTTTTGTCAGTGTTAGTTCTGTATAGTGGCTGTAGCCATTTTTTAACGGTCGGGCAAACCGGTTGTATTTAGTGCTGGTGAGTGATAATAGGGGATTCTATCAGTTCACTCAATTCACACCGGTTTTATAGTTATTAATACACTAGTATTCACACATACACATACATCAATATTAAAAGTAAAGTATATGAGTGTTAATATATCACAACTTAGACATGTAGCATCGCACATGTGTGTGTCCAGTCACTACAGTGTCAGTGTCACATCGGCGTGAAACGTCCAAGTTACTTGCGCATAAGAACACTACCGTAGTGCAGTTTCCTTCTTATTATCCTAGTACTGTATTTTGTTGTCAGTGTTAGTTCTCTATAGTGGCTGTCACCATTTTTTAACGGTCAGGCAAACCTATTTTTTGTTCGGATTTCCTCCTTCTTATCTTCTGTTAGCAGTAGACGGTGAGCATTAGATGTTGAGCAGTATATGGTCTAACTCATGTTGCGTCTTAAACCTTCTACTGCTCACTGTCTAATGCTCACCTTCTACTGCTTGTCGATCACAAAAGCGTACCAGAGTGTAACTGAGCAATGTTAATGTATGAAGTGGCATGGCGGTAAGTGTGTGTAATATTGTTGATTTCGGTGTATGAGCAAATGAGCGTACCAGTATGCTGTGAACTGAGCAATAGTTATTTATATGTATTATTTGTATATAGTGTGTGTGATTATGAATACCAATGAACTACCAATGAACTTATTAAATTTTTTGTGTAATATTGTTGATTTCGGTGTATGTTAGCAGTAGACGGTGAGCATTAGATGTTGAGCAGTAGATGGTCTAATTCCTCGCTGGGTTTTAAACCTTCTACTGCTCACTGTCTAATGCTCACCTTCTACTGCTTGTCAAGCAAAATAACTGTACCAGTGTGATGTGATGTTTATTGTTAGCAGTAGACGGTGAGCATTAGATGTTGAGCAGTAGATGGTCTAACTCCTCGGTGGGTTTTAAACCTTCTACTGCTCACTGTCTAATGCTCACATTCTACTGCTTGTCGAGCAAAATAACCGTACCAATATGATGTGATGTTTAATGTTAGCAGTAGACGGTGAGCATTAGATGTTGAGCAGTAGATGGTCTAACTCCTCGCTGGTTGCGTTTTAAACCTTCTACTGCTCACTGACTAATGCTCACCTTCTACTGCTTGTCGAACACAAAAGCGTACCAGAGTGTAACTGAGCAATGTTAATTTATGAAGTGGCATGGTGGTAAGTGAAGTATATGTGTGTAATATTGTTGATTTCGGTGTATGAGCAAATGAGCGTACCAGTATGCTGTGAAGTGAGCAATAGTTATTTATATGTATTATTTGTATATAGTTTGTGTGATTATGAATACCAATGAACTACCAATGAACTTATTAAATTTTTTGTGTAATATTGTTAATTTCGGTGTATGTTGGCATTAGACGGTGAGCATTAGATGTTGAGCAGTAGATGGTCTAATTCCTCGCTGGATTTTAAACCTTCTACTGCTCACTGTCTAATGCTCACCTTCTACTGCTTGTCGGGCAAAATAACCATACCAGTATGATGTGATGTTTATTGTTAGCAGTAGACGGTGAGCATTAGATGTTGAGCAGTAGATGGTCTAACTCCTCGCTGGGTTTTAAACCTTCTACTGCTCACTGTCTAATGCTCACCTTCTACTGCTTGTCGAGCAAAATAACCGTACCAGTATGATGTGATGTTTATTGTTAGCAGTAGACAGTGAGCATTAGATGTTGAGCAGTAGATGGTCTAACTCCTCGCTGGTTGCGTTTTAAACCTTCTACTGCTCACTGTCTAATGCTTACCTTCTACTGCTTGTCGAACACAAAAGCGTACTAGAGTGTATCTGAGCAATGTTAATTTATGAAGTGGCATGGTGGTAAGTGAAGTATATGTGTGTAATATTGTTGATTTCGGTGTATGAGCAAATGAGCGTACCAGTATGCTGTGAAGTGAGCAATAGTTATTTATATGTATTATTTGTATATAGTTTGTGTGATTATGAATACCAATGAACTACCAATGAACTTATTAAATTTTTTGTGTAATATTGTTGATTTCGGTGTATGTTAGCAGTAGACGGTGAGCATTAGATGTTGAACAGTAGATGGTCTAACTCCTCGCTGGGTTTTAAACCTTCTACTGCTCACTGTCTAATGGTCACCTTCTACTGCTTGTCGAGCAAAATAACGTACCAGTATGATGTGATGTTTATTGTTAGCAGTAGACGGTGAGCATTAGATGTTGAGCAGTAGATGGTCTAACTCCTCGCTGGTTGTGTTTTAAACCTTCTACTGCTCACTGTCTAATGCTCACTTTCTACTGCTTGTCGAGCAAAATAACCGTACCAGTATGATGTGATGTTTATTGTTAGCAGTAGACGGTGAGCATTAGATGTTGAGCAGTAGAAGGTCTAACTCCTTGCTGGTTGCGTTTTAAGCCTTCTACTGCTCACTGTCTAATGCTCACCTTCTACTGCTTGTCGAACACAAAAGCGTACCAGAGTGTAACTGAGCAATGTTAATTTATGAAGTGGCATAGTGGTAAGTGAAGTAAATGTGTGTAATATTGTTGATTTCGGTGTATGAGCAAATGAGCGTACCAGTATGCTGTGAAGTGAGCAATAGTTATTTATATGTATTATTTGTATACAGTGTGTGTGATTATGAATACCAATGAACTACCAATGAACTTATTACATTTTTTGTGTAATATTAATTCACCAACGAGACACCAAGACAACAAATTTATATAATATTATTTGGACAGATTTAATAATTCAATCTGCTCAAGTTACAACAATGCTGAATCTCGGATGCTAGGAGGCACAGGGCCAGACATGTTAGGTTAATGCTCACGAGGAATGAGCTGCAAGTGGTGCGTGATCAGTCATGTACAATGCTTGGCGGCGACAGAGGCCTCTTGAGTAATATAGTTCAATCAAAGTCAGTATCATCATAGATCAAGTTAAGTCACAAATCGTAGTTCGACATTAAAGGCTGAAAATAAACATGTTAACAAGATAGATAGTACGTAACTGAAAATGGAACAGCTCCCGACCAGCGCTCAAACCCCGCTCAAGTAGTTAGCTTGGGGTGGGTGGGAGGGTGAAATTACTTGTTGCCGGCTCGGGAATCGGTGGGCGAGTGAGGAGAGCGCGGCTTGACCCAGGATCCACCTGGCGTCTCGTTGGCGAATTACAGATGTTAGCGGGCCAACATCCCCAATTCACCAACGAGACACCAAGACAACATATTTATATAATATTATTTGGACAGATTTAATAATTCAATCTGCTCAAGTTACAACAATGCTGAATCTCGGATGCTAGGAGGCACAGGGCCAGACATGTTAGGTTAATGCTCATGAGGAATGAGCTGCAAGTCGTGCGTGATCGGTCGTGTACAATGCTTGGCGGCGACAGAGGCCTCTTGAGTAATATAGTTCAATCAAAGTCAGTATCATCATAGATCAAGTTAAGTCACAAATCGTAGTTCAACAGTAAAGGCTGAAAATAAACATGTTAACAAGATAGATAGTACGTAACTGAAAACGGAACAGGTCCCGACCAGTGCTCAAACCAAAAAAGTTCCGAGCGCTGCGGGAGCCGCCGAGATATGAAACGCCTTCAAGTAGGAGTGGACCGCCGAGCTACGCCACGTCCCCGCCGCCATTATCTGATCCAATGTTAGGCCAGAACCCTGACATGCCTGAGCTGCCCCTCGCCTGAGTCCATGCAGTGTCAACCCCTTGTCGACCCCGAAAGCCGTGTAGGACGCTACCCTGAGGGCTCTGGTAAGAGTCGACAGAGTGAGCTGAGTACCGTCGGCCAAGAGGAACGCTGAGGACTCCGGCATCGGGGTTACCACTCCGGTGTAGTTAGCCCAAGCAGTCACAGGGCAGCAGGGGGAACCCGGTATGGCCAGCAGCCGATAAACCACCGGGGGGTCAGAGGCGGACCTCATCTTGGACGACCTCAGGGTTACTGTGAGTGAACCCCTCCGAAGTCGGATATCATTACCCATGAGTACATGCGGAGAGCCTGTTGCTCCAGAGGAGAGGTTGGCAAGGTTTGACTGCCTAATCAGTGTGAAGTAGGCGATCAGGAGAGCAACAATAATGACATGAGGCCTAGGGGACATGTTTGCTAGCGCCACTATAATGGCCTTGAACTCTCGGGGGGTAACGGGGGTCGCTCTACAGACTACGTGCTTTGAAACTTTCATAATACCCCTCTTAAAGGTTCTAAGCTCCGGCGCTTCGAAGGCCGAGCCAACGCCTGAGGTGCCTAGCACCCACACTTTTACAGAACTGAAATAATTCAGCACCGCACCTGGTGATTTCAGCCTGTCCGACAAGAACAACAAGAACGAAAGAAGATCATAAGTAGACGGAGAGCTCGCGAGTAACTTGTGCTTGTTACAGAAGTCAAGATACAATCTCACATGCGCTGCCTTATTCTGTCACGTCCGTGGAGCCAGGGCACAGGAGTAGAGATTAATGAGCCGATTGTGGTGACTCATTGTGTATCCTGGAAGATAGAGGCAAAAGAATTACTATCTTCCAGCGAAAGCAGTTAGATGTTACATGATAATAGGTCAAGTGAGACATGAATGTTTACTTCAACAAGATTTTGATCAGCACACATTTTCTGTGCTTTAATGGAAGCTGTAGTGGAATGTGGGGATCTACTTAATGCATCAGCTAGTATTAAGTCACTACCGGGCTTATGAAGCACTTCAATATCACAGTTTTTATGAGCGGCGATCAACTATAGCTGTCGCGCACATGCACAGAGCACTTTCTTTTTACCTTTACCTGACTCTAGGACTTGTTGTGATGACAGACTATCCGTGTTTACCTTGATCAAATAGTCATGTGGTTCTGGTGGCAATAAATGTGAGACAGCATGTACTAAATTAAGGGCTTCTAGTTGAGTTATGGCTAGTTCTCTTTGCAATAGATCTTCGTCATAGATAGACTTGTAGAACGCTACTTTGGAGAACGCTCCTCCCGCCTTTAAGGTGGAGTCGCATTCTATCACCCAGTCAGTTCGGGGGGCTTGGGGAATTAGTTGCTTACCGTTATATGCAGTTGCGAAACATTGAAACCATTCGAGGTCCCTCAGCATATCCTTATCGAACGTGTATTGACCCGTATACGGGGCTTTCCTTAATGCTTCTAGGACTCTATTGGAGAACCTGACTGCCGGTTTGATACATTTAGATAAATGTTGCAGCTTGCCTGCTAAGCTTTGCAGTTGCTTCCTAGAGCAAGTACGTTTATTTTCCCAGAGTCGACATTCGTCTAATACGTCTTGTAACTTATCCTGAGGCAGGGTAACTGTCATGTTAACAGAGTCGATCAGAAAGCCTAACCATGTGATGGAGGTAGAAGGGGGGGTACACTTTCCGAAAGCTAGACTGAGGCCGAGCTGTGATGTCAAGTTTATAAATTCAGCGTAGGCAGAATTGGCTTTTGAGTCAGTGTTCTCAATACCTATAAAGTCATCTAAATAGCATAGAGAAAAAATATCTTGGTTGCGTAACAGCCATACCACGGCAGTGGTAGTACGTGCACATGCTAGTGCGGACGTCCTACAGCCAAACGGGGGCGCTAGATCCGGCTCGGGAATCGGTGGGCGAGTGACGAGAGCGCGGCTTGACCCAGGATCCACCTGGCGTCTTGATGGCGAATTACAGATGTTAGCGGGCCAACATCCCCGTTGATTTTGGTGTATGTTAGCAGTAGGCGGTGAGCATTAGATGTTGAGCAGTAGATGGTCTAACTCCTCGCTGGGTTTTAAACCTTCTACTGCTCACTGTCTAATGCTCACCTTCTACTGCTTGTCGAGCAAAATAACCGTACCAGTATGATGTGATGATTATTGTTAGCAGTGGATGGTGAGCATTAGATGTTGAGCAGTAGATGGTCTAACTCCTCGCTGGTTGCGTTTTAAACCTTCTACTGCTCACTGTCTAATGCTCACCTTCTACTGCTTGTCAAACACAAAAGCGTACCAGAGTCTAACTGAGCAATGTTAATTTATGAAGTGGCATGGTGGTAAGTGAAGTATATGTGTGTAATATTGTTGATTTCGGTGTATGAGCAAATGAGCGTACCAGTATCCTGTGAAGTGAGCAATAGTCATTAATATGTATTATTTGTATATAGTGTGTGTGATTATGAATACCAATGAACTACCAATGAACTTATTACATTTTTTGTGTAATATTGTTGATTTCGGTGTATGTTAGCAGTAGACGGTGAGCATTAGATGTTGAGCAGTAGATGGTCTAACTCCTCGCTGGGTTTTAAACCTTCTACTGCTCACTGTCTAATGCTCACCTTCTACTGCTTGTCGAGCAAAATAACCGTACCAGTATGATGTGATGTTTATTGTTAGCAGTAGACGGTGAGCATTAGATGTTGAGCAGTAGATGGTCTAACTCCTCGCTGGGTTTTAAACCTTCTACTGCTCACTGTCTAATGCTCACCTTCTACTGCTTGTCGAGCAAAATAACCGTACCAGTATGATGTGATGTTTATTGTTAGCAGTAGACGGTGAGCATTAGATGTTGAGCAGTAGATGGTCTAACTCCGGGTTGGGTTTTAAACCTTCTACTGCTCACTGTCTAATGCTCACCTTCTACTGCTTGTCGAGCAAAATAACCGTACCAGTATGATGTGATGAGCAATAGTGTATGTGAAGTATTACTATATGTAGTATTACTATATGGAGTGAGGTCTAACTGAGCAATGAATTAATGAAATTATGTGTGTAAATTTGTGTATTAATTGTATGTAGTCTATGTTTGTTGATTTCGGTGTATGTTAGCATGATGTGATGTTTATTGTTAGCAGTAGACAGTGAGCATTAGATGTTGAGCAGTATATGGTCTAACTCCGCGGTTGCGTTTTAAACCTTCTACTGCTCACTGTCTAATGCTCACCTTCTACTGCTTGTCGAGCAAAATAACCATACCAGTATGATGTGATGAGCAATAGTGTATGTGAAGTATTACTATATGGAGTGAGGTGTAACTGAGCAATGAATTAATGAAATTATGTGTGTAAATTTGTGTATTAATTGTATGTAGTGTGTGTTTGTTGATTTCGGTGTATGTTAGCATGATGTGATGTTTATTGTTAGCAGTAGACGGTGAGCATTAGATGTTGAGCAGTAGATGGTCTAACTCCTCGCTGGGTTTTAAACCTTCTACTGCTCACTGTCTAATGCTCACCTTCTACTGCTTGTCGAGCAAAATAACCGTACCAGTATGATGTGATGTTTATTGTTAGCAGTAGACGGTGAGCATTAGATGTTGAGCAGTAGATGGTCTAACTCCTCGCTGGTTGCGTTTTAAACCTTCTACTGCTCACTGTCTAATGCTCACCTTCTACTGCTTGTCGAACACAAAAGCGTACCAGAGTGTAACTGAGCAATGTTAATTTATGAAGTGGCATGGTGGTAAGTGAAGTATATGTGTGTAATATTGTTGATTTCGGTGTATGAGCAAATGAGCGTACCAGTATCTGTGAAGTGAGCAATAGTTATTTATATGTATTATTTGTATATAGTGTGTGTGATTATGAATACCAATGAACTACCAATGAACTTATTAAATTTTTTGTGTAATATTGTTGATTTCGGTGTATGTTAGCAGTAGACGGTGAGCATTAGATGTTGAGCAGTAGATGGTCTAACTCCTCGCTGGGTTTTAAACCTTCTACTGCTCACTGTCTAATGCTCACCTTCTACTGCTTGTCGAGCAAAATAACCGTACCAGTATGATGTGATGTTTATTGTTAGCAGTAGACGGTGAGCATTAGATGTTGAGCAGTAGATGGTCTAACTAAGGTTGCGTTTTAAACCTTCTACTGCTCACTGTCTAATGCTCACCTTCTACTGCTTGTCGAGCAAAATAACCGTACCAGTATGATGTGATGAGCAATAGTGTATGTGAAGTATTACTATATGTAGTATTACTATATGGAGTGAGGTCTAACTGAGCAATGAATTAATGAAATTATGTGTGTAAATTTGTGTATTAATTGTATGTAGTGTGTGTTTGTTGATTTCGGTGTATGTTAGCATGATGTGATGTTTATTGTTAGCAGTAGACAGTGAGCATTAGATGTTGAGCAGTATGTGGTCTAACTCCGGGTTGGGTTTTAAACCTTCTACTGCTCACTGTCTAATGCTCACCTTCTACTGCTTGTCGAGCTAAATAACCGTACCAGTATGATGTGATGAGCAAAAGTGTATGTGAAGTATTACTATATGTAGTATTACTATATGGAGTGAGGTCTAACTGAGCAATGAATTAATGAAATTATGTGTGTAAATTTGTGTATTAATTGTATGTAGTGTGTCTTTGGTGATTTCGGTGTATGTTAGCATGATGTGATGTTTATTGTTAGCAGTAGACGGTGAGCATTAGATGTTGAGCAGTAGATGGTCTAACTCCTCGCTGGGTTTTAAACCTTCTACTGCTCACTGTCTAATGCTCACCTTCTACTGCTTGTCGAGCAAAATAACCGTACCAGTATGATGTGATGTTTATTGTTAGCAGTGGATGGTGAGCATTAGATGTTGAGCAGTAGATGGTCTAACTCCTCGCTGGTTGCGTTTTAAACCTTCTAATGCTCACTGTCTAATGCTCACCTTCTACTGCTTGTCAAACACAAAAGCGTACCAGAGTGTAACTGAGCAATGTTAATTTATGAAGTGGCATGGTGGTAAGTGAAGTATATGTGTGTAATATTGTTGATTTCGGTGTATGAGCAAATGAGCGTACCAGTATCCTGTGAAGTGAGCAATAGTCATTAATATGTATTATTTGTATATTGTGTGTGTGATTATGAATACCAATGAACTACCAATGAACTTATTACATTTTTTGTGTAATATTGTTGATTTCGGTGTATGTTAGCAGTAGACGGTGAGCATTAGATGTTGAGCAGTAGATGGTCTAACTCCTCGCTGGGTTTTAAACCTTCTACTGCTCACTGTCTAATCCTCACCTTCTACTGCTTGTCGAGCAAAATAACCGTACCAGTATGATGTGATGTTTATTGTTAGCAGTAGACGGTGAGCATTAGATGTTGAGCAGTAGATGGTCTAACTCCTCACTGGGTTTTAAACCTTCCACTGCTCACTGTCTAATGCTCACCTTCTACTGCTTGTCGAGCAAAATAACCGTACCAGTATGATGTGATGTTTATTGTTAGCAGTAGACGGTGAGCATTAGATGTTGAGCAGTAGATGGTCTAACTCCGGGTTGGGTTTTAAACCTTCTACTGCTCACTGTCTAATGCTCACCTTCTACTGCTTGTCGAGCAAAATAACCGTACCAGTATGATGTGATGAGCAATAGTGTATGTGAAGTATTACTATATGTAGTATTACTATATGGAGTGAGGTCTAACTGAGCAATGAATTAATGAAATTATGTGTGTAAATTTGTGTATTAATTGTATGTAGTGTGTGTTTGTTGATTTCGGTGTATGTTAGCATGATGTGATGTTTATTGTTAGCAGTAGACAGTGAGCATTAGATGTTGAGCAGTATATGGTCTAACTCCGGGTTGGGTTTTAAACCTTCTACTGCTCACTGTCTATGCTCACCTTCTACTGCTTGTCGAGCAAAATAACCGTACCAGTATGATGTGATGAGCAATAGTGTATGTGAAGTATTACTATATGTAGTATTACTATATGGAGTGAGGTCTAACTGAGCAATGAATTAATGAAATTATGTGTGTAAATTTGTGTATTAATTGTATGTAGTGTGTTTGTTGATTTCGGTGTATGTTAGCATGATGTGATGTTTTTGTTAGCAGTAGACGGTGAGCATTGATGTTGAGCAGTAGATGGTCAACTCCTCGCTGGGTGTTAGACCTTCTACTGCTCACCGTCTAATGCTCACCTTCTACTGCTTGTTGAGCAAATGTGTATTGTTAGCAGTAGATGGTGAGCATTAGATGTTGAGCAGTAGATGGTCTAACTCATGGTTGGTTTTAAACCTTCTACTGCTCACCGTCTAATGCTCACCTTCTACTGCTTGTCAAACACAAAAGCGTACCAGAGTGTAACTGAGCAATGTTAATTTATGAAGTGGCATGGTGGTAAGTGAAGTATATGTGTGTATTGTTGATTTCGGTGTATGAGCAAATGAGCGTACCAGTATCCTGTGAAGTGAGCAATAGTCATTAATATGTATTATTTGTATATTGTGTGTGTGATTATGAATACCAATGAACTACCAATGAACTTATTACATTTTTTGTGTAATATTGTTGATTTCGGTGTATGTTAGCAGTAGACGGTGAGCATTAGATGTTGAGCAGTAGATGGTCTAACTCCTCGCTGGGTTTTAAACCTTCTACTTCTCACTGTCTAATCCTCACCTTCTACTGCTTGTCGAGCAAAATAACCGTACCAGTATGATGTGATGTTTATTGTTAGCAGTAGACGGTGAGCATTAGATGTTGAGCAGTAGATGGTCTAACTCCTCACTGGGTTTTAAACCTTCCACTGCTCACTGTCTAATGCTCACCTTCTACTGCTTGTCGAGCAAAATAACCGTACCAGTATGATGTGATGTTTATTGTTAGCAGTAGACGGTGAGCATTAGATGTTGAGCCGTAGATGGTCTAACTCCGGGTTGGGTTTTAAACCTTCTACTGCTCACTGTCTAATGCTCACCTTCTACTGCTTGTCGAGCAAAATAACCGTACCAGTATGGTGTGATGTTTATTGTTAGCAGTAGACGGTGAGCATTAGATGTTGAGCAGTAGATGGTCTAACTCCTGGCTGGTTGCGTTTTAAACCTTCTACTGCTCACTGTCTAATGCTCACCTTCTACTGCTTGTCGAGCAAAATAACCGTACCAGTATGATGTGATGAGCAATAGTGTATGTGAAGTATTACTATATGTAGTATTACTATATGGAGTGAGGTGTAACTGAGCAATGAATTAATGAAATTATGTGTGTAAATTTGTGTATTAATTGTATGTAGTGTGTGTTTGTTGATTTCGGTGTATGTTAGCATGATGTGATGTTTATTGTTAGCAGTAGACAGTGAGCATTAGATGTTGAGCAGTATATGGTCTAACTCCGGGTTGGGTTTTAAACCTTCTACTGCTCACTGTCTAATGCTCACCTTCTACTGCTTGTCGAGCAAAATAACCGTACCAGTATGATGTGATGAGCAATAGTGTATGTGAAGTATTACTATATGTAGTATTACTATATGGAGTGAGGTCTAACTGAGCAATGAATTAATGAAATTATGTGTGTAAATTTGTGTATTAATTGTATGTAGTGTGTCTTTGGTGATTTCGGTGTATGTTAGCATGATGTGATGTTTATTGTTAGCAGTAGACGGTGAGCATTAGATGTTGAGCAGTAGATGGTCTAACTCCTGGCTGGTTGCGTTTTAAACCTCTACTGCTCACTCTCTAATGCTCACCTTATACTGCTTGTCGAGCAAAATAAAAAACCGTACTGATGTGATGTTTATGTTAGAGGGATGGTGGCATTAGATGTTGAGCAGTAGATGGTCTAACTCCTCGCTGGTTGCGTTTTAAACCTTCTACTGCTCACTGTCTAATGCTCACCTTCTACTGCTTGTCAAACACAAAAGCGTACCAGAGTGTAACTGAGCAATGTTAATTTATGAAGTGGCATGGTGGTAAGTGAAGTATATGTGTGTAATATTGTTGATTCGGTGTATGAGCAAATGAGCGTACCAGTATCCTGTGAAGTGAGCAATAGTAATTAATATGTATTATTTGTTATGTGTGTGTGATTATGAATACCAATGAAACTACCAATGAACTTATTAAATTTTGTGTGTAATATTGTTGATTTCGGTGTATGTTAGCAGTAGACGGTGAGCATTAGATGTTGAGCAGTAGATGGTCTAACTCCTCGCTGGGTTTTAAACCTTCTACTGCTCACTGTCTAATGCTCACCTTCTACTGCTTGTCGAGCAAAATAACCGTACCAGTATGATGTGATGTTTATTGTTAGCAGTAGACGGTGAGCATTAGATGTTGAGCAGTAGATGGTCTAACTCCTCGCTGGTTGCGTTTTAAACCTTCTACTGCTCACTGTCTAATGCTCACCTTCTACTGCTTGTCAAACACAAAACCGTACCAGAGTGTAACTGAGCAATGTTAATTTATGAAGTGGCATGGTGGTAAGTGAAGTATATGTGTGTAATATTGTTGATTTCGGTGTATGAGCAAATGAGCGTACCAGTATCCTGTGAAGTGAGCAATAGTTATTTATATGTATTATTTGTATATAGTGTGTGTGATTATGAATACCAATGAACTACCAATGAACTTATTACATTTTTTGTGTAATATTGTTGATTTCGGTTTATGTTAGCAGTAGACGGTGAGCATTAGATGTTGAGCAGTAGATGGTCTAACTCCTCGCTGGGTTTTAAACCTTCTACTGCTCACTGTCTAATGCTCACCTTCTACTGCTTGTCGAACACAAAAGCGTACCGGAGTGTAACTGAGCAATGTTAATTTATGAAGTGGCATGGTGGTAAGTGAAGTATATGTGTGTAATATTGTTGATTTTGGTGTATGAGCAAATGAGCGTACCAGTATCCTGTGAAGTGAGCAATAGTTATTTATATGTATTATTTGTATATAGTGTGTGTGATTATGAATACCAATGAACTACCAATGAACTTATTAAATTTTTGTGTAATATTGTTGATTTCGGTGTATGTTAGCAGTAGATGGTGAGCATTAGATGTTGAGCAGTAGATGGTCTAACTCCGGGTTGGGTTTTAAACCTTCTACTGCTCACTGTCTAATGCTCACCTTCTACTGCTTGTCGAGCAAAATAACCGTACCAGTATGATGTGATGAGCAATAGTGTATGTGAAGTATTACTATATGTAGTATTACTATATGGAGTGAGGTCTAACTGAGCAATGAATTAATGAAATTATGTGTGTAAATTTGTGTATTAATTGTATGTAGTGTGTCTTTGGTGATTTCGGTGTATGTTAGCATGATGTGATGTTTATTGTTAGCAGTAGACGGTGAGCATTAGATGTTGAGCAGTAGATGGTCTAACTCTGGGTTGGGTTTTAAACCTTCTACTGCTCACTGTCTAATGCTCACCTTCTACTGCTTGTCGAGCAAAATAACCGTACCAGTATGATGTGATGAGCAATAGTGTATGTGAAGTATTACTATATGTAGTATTACTATATGGAGTGAGGTCTAACTGAGCAATGAATTAATGAATTTATGTGTGTAAATTTGTGTATTAATTGTATGTAGTGTGTGTTTGTTGATTTCGGTGTATGTTTATTGTTAGCAGTAGACGGTGAGCATTAGATGTTGAGCAGTAGATGGTCTAACTCCAGGTTGGGTTTTAAACCTTCTACTGCTCACCGTCTAATGCTCACCTTCTAATGCTTGTCGATCAATTTCTATATGGAGTGACCGATGAACTTATTTAGTTATTTATATGTATTATTTGTATATAGTGTGTGATTATGTCTGAGCAATTGAGCAAAAGCCTTCTGTACCAAATCTCGGTGATATCTGTGCACCAGAGAATGAGCAAAAGGCGACAGGTTTTTTCTGTGTAAATATGTGTATATATGAATTAATTATCAATTCTAAATTACAGAGGTGTATATATGAATTAAATATATATTTCGGTGAGCAAAAGCCTTCTGTACCAAATCTCGGTGATATCTGTGCACAAGAGACTGAGCAAAAGGCGACAGGTATTTTGTGTGTAAATATGTGTATATATGAATTATATGTGTATATATGAATTATAAATGTGTATATATGAATTAAATATATATTTCGGTGAGCAAAAGCCTTCTGTACCAAATCTCTATGTATCAAAGAACTATTCTAAATAATAAAATAATTGTATACTATATTTTGCCTTCTGTACCAAATATCTATGTGTCAAAGAACTATGTGTATACTATAAATATGTATATGAAGTATATCGCTGAACTGTTGTAAATTAAAACATTATTGTATACTAGATTTTGGTCTCGTAGTGTATTTCGTAGTTAACTATTGCACTTATGCAAAAGGCAAGCCAGATTATGTACTAAGCCAATGTGCTTGCTCAACTTTGTATTATATATTTAGTCATTATTACAATAACAATAAGTTATATCCCCCGAAGTATTTTGTAGTAAACTATAGCGGGAACCGTAATGTAGTCTAAACGGTTTGTATGTAAGTGTTGTATTTCTGTATGATAGAAAATGCAAACAAAGGAGTAGTGACAGCAAACATATTTTTTATTACAATATATATATATATTTTACCTCGGTATACAGCCTCAGGCTAGGGCGAAGGACACTGCTATTATTTCATTGATGCATGCTCACCAAGTGCATAATACATATGTTGAACTTCAATTGCATGCAGTTACTATTACGACAAATAGTCAACTTATATTATGCTTCTATTATCGACCCGGTTTTTCATGTGGTTATTATTGCAAGTTATATTATGCTTCTATTTCATTGATGCATGCTCACCAAGTGCATAATACATATGTTGAAGTGGAATTGCATGCAGTTACTATTACGACAATTAGTCAACTTATATTATGCTTCTATTATCGAACAGGTTTGTCATGTCATGTGGTTATTATTGCAACAGTGCTCTGGTGCCAACAAATTGTTATGAAGGGCCATAATAGATAGGTTGAAATGGAAGTGCATGTAGTTACTATTACGACAAATAGGCAACTTATATTATGCTTCTATTATCGAACAGGTTTTTCATGTGGTTATTATTGCTACTGTTATTGTAATTTATGTAGCAAGTAATTGTAATGAACGGCCGGAAGACCAGTGCTCTGGTGCTGACAAAACACATTATTCGCTGAATAAAATACATTCAGTCAACCAAAAAAAATATATACAAAATTATTCAATATATAGATATTATTTACATTTAATGTACCAAATAATGTACAAATATATAGATATATACAATTTTTTACATTAAAAGTACAAATGTACAAATATATAGATATTTACAATATATATATATTATTATTTACATTTACTGTACAAATAATGTATAAATATATAGATATTATTTACATTATGTACAAATATATATATATATATTCAAGGGGGAGCACCGCGCTTCTGCCCCTTACTGCTGCCCATGTATTGTCGCAGGTATGACTGCTTGAACGCCTTTCTCGGTGGCGAAGGAGGCGCACAATCCTCAGCTGTGCTCATAGCAAACGAGGAGGAAGGCTGACTACAACCAAGTAGCACGCCATCCTCATTCTCGATGGCTATGGGCACAACAGCCATTTCCCAAGTGCTGTCATTCTCCACCAAGGGCGCAGCTACAGTTGGGAGAACTGCAGCTTCGCCATCGGTAGAGCTTGACTCGCACGGAATTGTGGGAGATACCTGGACAGGTCGGTGGGGAGTCTCAGCACAGGTATCAAAAGGAGCACTCACAGGGCCTTCATGATCCGAATGTCAGCCGCCATGATGGCGAAGAAGTACTCCTTACGTAGGGCATTCAGGTTGACAATTGGACCAGGAAGACCCACTATGACTGCCCCTAATTAAGCAAGGGCCTCTGGTAGGACCCTTCCAACATTGAAGCCTGCGGGATGTCGACCAAGAAAGGTCTCTGAAAACAAAACAAAATTACACGGTTAGTTAGTAAAGGAAGAACATCATACATATATTGTCAGTGGGTCCTGAAAAAATAAAATTAACAGGTTAGTAAGTAAGGCTGGGAAGAATGAGGATTTAACTAATAAGTATTGCCCAATAATAACGTAAGTAAAATGCAATGGACAATTTCTTTTTAGATTTACCGGGAATTAACAAAAATAAATTGTGATGTAGAATATTACAATTTTGGGAATGGATTTCATAATGGTGATATCAAAATAGGACAGGCATTTATACTCATAACAATTATCAAGTGTTCGATCGTACCCATAGCATCCTGCAGCTTGGTAAGATAGGTAGCGCGCATCCTATCCTTGGCGCTCGTGGGGTGACCAGGGGCAGCAGCAGGGGCGGCAGCAGCAGCAGCAGGGGAAGCGGCAGCAGCAGCAGGGGCAGCCAGGACGTCCTCGGCCTGCTCCGGGTTCCTTACTAAGGGTTAGATTTTCACAAACAAGTCGTAAGTCGTGTGTGTGTGGCGTGGGCCTGTACCTCATACCTATTAATTTCTCATATTGACAAGTGGCAATTTGTGTTTTTTGCCATTTTGAATAGCCAATATCTCGAGAAATAATTATGTCATTCATGACTCTGAAAAAAAATAGACTTGATATATGGAAAATAGCTGTTTTTTGGATCATTTTTGTCCATATTAAAAAGCCTACAACTTTTTAAGTAATCATCTGATCTTAATGAACTTTGTGTCATTTTACTTCTGCTAAGAGCTATGGAACTAGATCAAAATATGGTACTTTCTATTGAGTTGCAAAAATGAGTTGGGATACCTATTGTAAGTCCTTAGTGATAGAGTGTGGGTAGGGGGAAAAACAGAGAATTGGCATTCAGCTAAAACTTACCATCGTGACAATCGAACCCTTCCCGGAAGAGCGCCCAGTTTTTTTGATAAAACTGCGGGGCAGTCGTCCCGGAACAGATATCCACGGTGCCCCGCGGAGATGTAATGAATAGCAACATATCGACCTCACCGTCTGCGTTGAGGTCGGACAGCAGGTTGGCCTGGATCAATACCGCAAATAATGTAGGTTCTTTTAACAAGGCTAGATAAATAAAGCGATATAAATTCATATAGAATAGTAAATGGTTCAACTGTAGGTATATATAACAGACACAAGTAAGTCCTTAGTGATAGATCAAGACAGCACCACAGCTGTCCAGCGTTGAAAACAAGCACCCTGACAAATTGACATATAAAACAATGCTGACAGAATAGTATCTGGGTCAACATTAGGTACATATAACAGCCCCAAGGAAGATTATGAATTATTATGGCAGACTAATATTCAGGCTTGCAGAGACGGTGTGAAGACATTTTACATTCGGTAGATGTAACAGACACAAGGAATATTAGGGAATATTATCGTAGACTAATATACCTCCTTGCACAGACGGTGGTAACTGGCATTCACCGCGGCAACTCGCTCCTCACGGGTCATGGCTTCCGGACACATCTGAGCGAGCTGCCGGGCATCGTCGCTGAAGGTCGTCCGCTCAGCAGGGAGAAGCGCTCTCCACCCAGCCAGCCAAGCAGTTTGCTTTTCGGCGAAGGTGCCGGGGGCTGAAATATTTACGAATTACATTCAATTAATGTTTGATTGTATCTGTTTTAAGTCCATGTCTACATGTAACAATATTCCAGTGTCTACCAAGTGTGTAAGGCATATCATATCAATGACAACATAACTTGACTAGTTAGAAAAACAATCGACTAAATATCTAAATACTTTGTAACGCTAAACCATTAAAATCATGCCAGGACATTACCCGTCAGTACCATGGCGTGTAACTAGTTACGCAACTATTATTCGAGCAGAGTGTAGGTTAGTCTTTTGTGAAAGAGTATAAAGACGGTGCTGTCAACCGATTTTTTGATTGACAAACCTACATTGCCATATAATAGTTTCAGATAATTACAGCTAAAAAAAATATATTTCGGCCAACATTGATATGGAATCTATATAATTTACCGGACTGGGTGGAGCGCTTGTAGAGGTCGAACCCCGTTGTGCGCTTCGCCTGCTGCACGGAAATGCGCACCTTTTGGCGAAGGCTGTCGGGGTCCGCGATGGCAGGAGCGGCTGGAGCGCACCGCTCCAGCGCATTTCGGCGCATATTGCTGATGCGCACCTAAAGGGAATGCGAAATGCGAAAATGGGCGAAATAGGTTTGAGAGATGTATTTGGTTCAGAGGATTGTGCACGGGAAAATAAAGTCTTATCTATTTAACAACCCTTTAGATTTATAATCATTTAGATTTAAAATACACATTTGGTTGGATGAGTATAACCGGAAACAGGCTCAGATCACGTTCCAGCGCTCCTGGTAGGTGGGGGGCACTGGGGGTCGGGTCATTTACTAGTTAAATAACTAATTTCTGAAGGGGGGTAAGATGATTAATTGATTCTAACCTTCACTGCTCGCAACGACATGTTGGCAGCCTCGGCATCCCGCAGCAGTTCCGGCTTGAAGGGCTTGGAGGTGCTCACAAGCCCCTCATCGAAAAACTGCTGCAGGATAGCCCGCTGCTCAGCTGTGGTGGAAACCACTGTCTGCAAAACCAAAACCAAATGTCATTATCTGGTCCCAGAAAAAGTGAAATATCTCTAAAACCACACAAGTTAGAAAAAATCCGCTTGGCACACATATAGAGAGGAGAAATCATGCAAAAATCGTGGAAATATCATGAAAGGTCACACCCATTCCCTTTGTTTCAGTCTAATTACATGCAATTTAAAATAAATAAAAAATCATAACTTTCTTAATAATAGACCAATATGCATGATCTTTGTGTTATTTAAAAGCATTTGTTTGGCTCTTTACAATGGTATGATTATCATTTCTATATGGTAAATTTAATGGGCCTATGGCACTAATCCGTTCCACATCACGTGGTCACTGCGAGCTGCGAGCTGACCATCTGGGTCATAGCCACAGCTTGTCGAAATTATTTTTGGTTCTTTCAGCTCAGATTACTTCAAAACTAATCATCTTTAATCAAAATAACTCCAGACTAATGATTAGTAGTTTCTATCGATGAATTTGATATAGTTATCTCAAAAATAGGACAAAAATTCAAAGGCCATCGGACCATGCAACTCTAAAGGGCGGTTCAAAGCTCTTTCCAGTGCTGCCTTTTGTTTTATTATTGAAGCCATGAAGGGGTTTGAAGTTGTTTGAATTTGTTTGGCACATATTACATATCTACCGTACAAAATTTGACGGTCAAATACAGAATCCTACAACACAAAAACCGGATATATGTCAAATACTCACACGTTTCGATTCGGAAGACATCGTTGGAGATTTTGAGATTTTCGTTGGTGGTAGTTGAGGTGTGTGTGGTGCGCGAGTGTGAGAGTGTGCGAGCAGTGCGGTGAGGCGAGGCATGGTCAAGAGGTCAAGAGGTCAATCGGGCAATCGGTCAAGCGGTCAGACACCTAGTGGTAACGAGATGAAGTATGTTTCACGCAGGTGGTGCCATCGGGCGTGAAGATTTGTAACTAGAAAAGAAGACGACCGTCTGACCTCTGTTGTCTGGTGCTGCCACCTGGAGATATTAGGTTAGAACCCTGAAGATCAATGATGGAACCACCTAGTGCCTATGGCGGGAAGCAGATGTACAGCCGCAAAAACCATGGTTGTTACTACATCCAGTAGAAGAAAAGTCGATGCAGTCGAAGAAAAGTCTATTCCTTGATTTCCACACAGCAAAAATAAATTCGGGATTTTGTTGCGTCCTATATAAATGTTGTATTGTCACAACTCTATCAATGCGTTCGAAGGTTATCGTCGGTAGCGTAAGGCAACGTGGTGAACTATAGAAATAATTAAATAAATAAATACATAAATAAATGCATAAATTAATAAATGCCGGTAACTACTGTTGTCACTCTCCTGCAATGACACCTATGCAGCCTCCGCCAATCGGTCCCGCCTCTTTTGATAGCTTTGGACGAATGTGGGGGTTTGTTGGGGTGGTCTGTGTAGGGGTCGGGGTCGGGGTAGGGGTCGGGGTTGGGGTCGATGTAGGGGTCGGGGGTCAGTGTCGGGGTCGGTGTCCGGGTCGGGGTCGGGGTCGGGGTCGGGGTCCAGGTTGGGGTCGGGGTCGGGGTCCGGGTCCGGGGTCCGGGTCCGGGTCGGGGTCCAGCCCGACCCCGACCCAGATCCCGACCTGGACCCAGACACTGACCCCGACCCGGACCCGGACCCGGACCCCGACCCGGACCCAGACCCTGACCCTGACCCCGACCCCGACCCCGACCCTGAACCTGACCCTGACCTGGACTCCGACCCCGACCTGGACCCCGGACCCCGACCCCTAATTGTCCCTAATTGTCCCTTGTCCCTAATTGTCCCTTGTCCCTTGTCCCTAATTGTCCCTTGTCCCTAATTGTCCCTTGTCCCTAATTGTCCCTTGTCCATTGTCCCTTGTCCCTAATTGTCCCTTGTCCTTGTCCCTAATTGTCCCTTGTCCCTAATTGTCCCTAATTGTCCCTTGTCCCTAATTGTCCCTTGTCCCTAATTGTCCCTTGTCCCTAATTGTCCCTTGTCCCTTGTCCCTAATTGTCCCTAATTGTCCCTTGTCCCTAATTGTCCCTTGTCCCTAATTGTCCCTTGTCCCTAATTGTCCCTTGTCCCTAATTGTCCCTAATTGTCCCTTGTCCCTAATTGTCCCTTGTCCCTAATTGTCCCTTGTCCCTTGTCCCTAATTGTCCCTAATTGTCCCTTATTGTCCCTTGTCGGGGTCCAGGGTTCGGGTAGGGGTAGGGTCGGGTCGGGTTCCGGGTTGGGGTCCAGTTCGGAGTCGGTGTCGGGGTCGGAGGTCAGGGTCGGGGTAGGGGTCGGCCGGGTCGGGGTCGAGGTAGGGGTCGGGGCTGGGGGGATAGGGTCGGGTCGGTGTCCGGGTCGGTCGGGGTCGGGGTCGGGGTTGCGGGGTTGGTGCGTGGTCTAGGTAGGGGTCGTGGTCGGGGTCTGGGTCCGGGTCGGTGTCCGGGTCGGGTTCCACAGCCCGACCCCGACCCGGATCCCGACCTGGACCCAGACACCCCGACCCAACCCCGACCCCGACCCCGACCCCGGACCCCGACCCCGACCCCGACCCTGACCTGGACCCCGACCCTGACCCCGAACCCCGACCCCGACCTGGACCCCGACCCCGACCTGGACCCCGGACCCGGACCCCGGACCCGGACCTGGACCCCGACCTCAACCCCGACCCCGACCCCGACCCTGACCCCGGACCCGGACCCGGACCCTGACCCCGACCCTGGACCCCGACCCCGACCCCGACCCTGACCTGGACCCCGACCCCGACCCCGGACCCGGACCCCGACCCCGACCCCGACCCTGGACCTGGACCTTGTCCCTAATTGTCCCTTGTCCCTAATTGTCCCTAATTGTCCCTAATTGTCCCTTGTCCCTAATTGTCCCTTGTCCCTAATTGTCCCTTGTCCCTAATTGTCCCTTGTCCCTAATTGTCCCTTGTCCCTTGTCCCTAATTGTCCCTTGTCCCTAATTGTCCCTTGTCCCTAATTGTCCCTTGTCCCTTGTCCCTAATTGTCCCTTGTACCTTGTCCCTAATTGTCCCTTGTCCCTAATTGTCCCTAATTGTCCCTTGTCCCTAATTGTCACTTGTCCCTTGTCCCTAATTGTCCCTTGTCCCAAATTGTCGCTAATTGTCCCTTGTCCCTAATTGTCCCTAATATTCCCTTGTCCCTAATGGTCCCTTGTCCATTGTCCCTAATTGTCCCTTGTCCCTAATTGTCCCTAATTGTCCCTTATTGTCCCTTGCCCCTACTTGTCCCTTGTCCCTAATTGTCCCTTGTCCCTTGTCCCTGTCCCTTGTCCCTAATTGTCCCTTGTCCCTAATTGTCCCTTGTCCCTAATTGTCCCTTGTCCCTTGTCCCTAATTGTCCCTTGGACCTTGTCCCTAATTGTCCCTTGTCCCTAATTGTCCCTAATTGTCCCTTGTCCCTAATTGTCCCTTGTCCCTTGTCCCTAATTGTCCGTTGTCCCTAATTGTCCCTTATCCGTTGTCCCTAATTGTCCCTAATTGTCCCTAATTGTCCGTTGTCCCTAATTGTCCCTTATTGTCCCTTGTCGGGGTCCGGGGTCGGGGTAGGGGTAGGGGTCGGGGTCAGGGTCCAGGTCGGGGTCGGGGTCCGGGTTAGGGTCCAGGGTCGGGGTCGGTGTCTGGGTCGGGGTCGGGGTCGGGGTAGGGGTCGGGGTTGGGGTCGAGGTAGGGACCCCGACCTGAACCCCACCCCGACCTGGACCCCGACCCCGACCTGGACCCCAGACCCCGACCCCGGACCCCGGACCCGGACCCCAACCCCGACCCCGGACCCTGACCCTGACCCGGACCCGGACCCAGACCCTGACCCCGACCCTGACCCCGACCCCGACCCTGACCTGGACCCCGACCCCGACCCGACCCGGACCCGGACCCCGACCCTGACCCCGACCCCGGACCCCGACCCTGACCCCGACCCCGACCCTGACCCCGACCCCCACTCTGACCCCCCCCCCCCCCCACTCTGACCCCCCTCCCTTTCCCTAATTGTCCCTTGTCCCTAATTGTCCCTTGTCCCTAATTGTCCCTTGTCCCTTGTCCCTAATTGTCCCTTGTCCCTAATTGTCCCTTGTCCCTAATTGTCCCTTGTGCCTACTTGTCCCTTGTCCCTAATTGTCCCTTGTCCCTAATTGTCCCTTGTCCCTAATTGTCCCTTGTCCCTAATTGTCCCTTGTCCCTAATTGTCCATTGTCCCTAATTGTCCCTAATTGTCCCTTGTCCCTAATTGTCCCTTGTCCCTAATTGTCCCTTGTCCCTTGTCCCTAATTGTCCCTTGTCCCTAATTGTCCCTTGTCCCTAATTGTCCCTTGTCCCTTGTCCCTAATTGTCCCTTGTCCCTAATTGTCCCTTGTCCCTTGTCCCTAATTGTCCCTAATTGTCCCTTGTCCCTAGTTGTCCCTAAATTATCCCTTATTGTCCCTTGTCGGGGTCCAGGGTCGGGGTAGGGGTAGGGGTCGGGGTCCGGGTCGGGGTTGGGGTCGGGGTCCGGGTTGGGGTCCAGGGTCGGGGTCGGTGTCTGGGTCTGGGTCGGGGTCGGGGTCGGGGTCGGGGTAGGGATCGGGGTTGGGGTCGAGGTAGGGGTCGGGGTCGGGGGTCAGGGTCGGGGTCAGTGTCCGGGTCCGGGTCAGGGTCGGGATCGGGGTCGGGGTCGGGGTCGGGCTCCAGGTTGGGGTCAGGGTCGGGGTCCGGGTCCGGGGTCTGGGTCCGGGTCGGGGTCCAGCCCGACCCCGACCCGGATCCTGACCTGGACCCAGACACCGACCCCGACCCCGACCCCGAACCCGGACCCGGACCCGGACCCGGACCCAGACCCGGACCCCGACCCCGACCTGGACCCCGGACCCCGACCCTGACCTGGACCCGGACCCCGACCCTGACCCCGACCCCGACCCCGACCTGGACCCCGACCCCGACCTGGACCCTGGACCCCAACCCGGACCCGGACCCGGACCCGGACCCCGACCCGGGGTCTGGGTCCGGGTCGGGGTCCAGCCCGACCCCGACCCGGATCCTGACCTGGACCCAGACACCGACCCCGACCCCGACCCCGACCCCGGACCCGGACCCGGACCCGGACCCAGAGTCGGACCCCGACCCCGACCTGGATCCCGGACCCCGATCCCGGACCCGGACCCGGAGTCGGACCCCGACCCCGACCCGGACCCGGACCCTGACCCCGACCCTGGACCCCGACCCCGACCCCGAGCCTGACTTGGACCCGACCCCGACCCCGGACCTGGACCCGGAACCCGACTCCGACCCCGACTCTGACCCCACTCTGACCCCCCCTTGTCCCTAATTGTCCCTTGTCCCTAATTGTCCCTAATTGTCCCTTGTCCCTTGTCCCTAGTCCCTAATTGTCCCTTGTCCCTAATTGTCCCTTGTCCCTAATTGTCCCTTGTGCCTACTTGTCCCTAATTGTCCCTTGTCCCTAATTGTCCCTTGTCCCTAATTGTCCCTAATTGTCCCTTGTCCCTAATTGTCCCTTGTCCCTAATTGTCCCTTGTACCTTGTCCCTAATTGTCCCTTGTCCCTTGTCCCTAATTGTCACTTGTCCCTAATTGTCCCTTGTCCCTAATTGTCCCTTCTCCCTTGTCCCTAATTGTCCCTAATTGTCCCTTGTCCCTAATTGTCCCTTGTCCCTAATTGTCCCTTGTCCCTAATTGTCCCTTGTCCCTTTTTGTCCCTTGTCCCTAATTGTCCCTTGTCCCTAATTGTCCCTTGTACCTTGTGCCTAATTGTCCCTTGTCCCTAATAATTCTGCACAATCGAGCCAGAAAGCTTCACCTTGAAGATCCCTCAGACTCCGAGTCCGACGGAGAGTCTGACAACGAGCAAGAACCCCTGCAGGAACGTGAAGAAAACAATGACCGCCCCGAGAATTACCAACGTTCAGAGCGAGTCCGTTCAAATGCGGCAAAAGCTGCCAGACAGAGATTGGTTGACAACTTCTTTTGAAGTAGGTTAGTATTGTTTAATACAGGGTGCATTGAGTTACATACAGGCGCTACACACTATCAAAAGTATGATCATCTTCTCTTGTAGTGTAACAATTAACAGTAATTTGGTAAATAGGTACGCGGAAACCCAACAAAATTGTTTCTTGTACAAAACTAGTTATTTTGGCGTCCATCAGCCATGACATAGTAAGCCGATTTCTTTCTTCAGAGACGCGATGATGTACAAGTATTCCAAGTGTCCACTAAAATTTGATACCCCACTCATTAACAATCGCCCAAGATTTCACGTCAAAGGGAAAAGTTTGTCACCTAGGATCGGCCAGTGGGGCAGCACTATAAAGTCGACATGATTGCACATTGTCACAAGTCAGTACCCATCCTGATATGACCTTAGATGTTGCCAGGACGTAAAGCTCCAACAACCAACCACCCAACCAACACCACATGCCCCACCTGTCATGAATGCATCCTTAGTAAGGGTGAGCAGTGTATGAGCCTTGATTCGCCACAATACCCGGCGTGGGTCCAGTGTCCATGGTATGGGTTTGTGCCTCAGGCAGATCTCGTCCATTGTTCTAAGTTGAAATGTGTTGTAGCAACCACCAACAGTGGCCAGCGTTAATAATTAATGTTCATGGAGCAGACATTCATAAAACCCTAGATTTGTTTAGTAACAGATCGATCTTAGCTGTAAAAAGAACTACCCACGTAAATGCCATACAAATCGACACTATTCAAAAGTACATTGTAAATGGCCCCCCTTCCCCGCCTCTCCCTGTAGGATCATCAGTGTAGTCGTTTGTAAAATTGGCTATTTTGGCCCATGAGAGTCTTGACCTGTAATAAATGAGTGAGTGGGTGCGTGCGTGCGTGCATGACTACATGCTAGGATCGGCTAAACGAATGCTGGAGTTAACATAAAGTATTTGTAGAGTCCCCTAACATTCTTCTACTTTTTGGGTACCAAAAAAACTGTTACAATTATAACCATTGAACACTGACTAACATGCGCGCCAAGTCCTTATCTATAACAGTCATCAATCACTACTTATAAACAACTAAAACCCATACACGATAAATATGGTTGGTACTTTTTATAAACGGTGTAATGTAGGACTCCCCAGCTCTATCTCCAACTTCGCCACATCCAGCGATTCCCGCCTTATTTTCAGAGCCAACAGCTCAGCCTCTCCCCTCAACCTAGCCTCACGTCCATCTCGCTCTACTTCAAGGTTAGCGACCTCCAAAGCTTCACGGCGAACGCGCAAATCCAAGATTTCAGCCTCCGCCCGCAGTCTTAGCTCTGTTCCCTCCCTCTCCAAACTTGCCACCCTAAGCTCTTCCCGGCGACAACGCATACTTTTCCCCACCCTCTGCTCCTCCAATCTGCCTTCGAGTAAAGCAGCTTTTGCTTTGTTTGTTTCAGCAGTGCTCTCCAAGTACCGCAAAAAAATGGCACGTTCGTCTCCTTCTGCAGGAAAATCCTTGGAAGTTTTTTTCGACCTGGCACGCGATGTGCGCCAACGGGTACGGCCGCCACTTGCTGGCCGAACATTGACGGGCTCGGTGGCGGGCTCTGGGTCACGCTCGTTGGAAGGCTCGTTGGAAGGCGCGGTTGGCCAGTCATCTCCGGTCGCCACGACCACCGACGAAACGTCACCTGCGCACATGATAGAGTTTAGATGACATTAGTGTAGCGATTTGCTTCAGCACTTATAAGTCAAATGTAGTATTGTACGCCACGCAGTAGTTGTAGGCGTGAAAACACCAACGTTCATGCACTAACCAATATAACAACAGCACACTTAAAAATGCTGGTACATCTCCGACATTATTGAGAGGGTTAGGCTTGGGGAAAAAAACTAAAACATATTTCCGTACGAGGCAAATGAACATAAGACATTACATGTTGTAGAACATTATCTGTTAAATATTTTTGGTTGGGAGATAGGTGGTCGCACAACAAACCTGGCAACTGGTAGGTTGTGTCCCAGGAAGTGGCCGCCTCCGGCGCAGTAGTCTGTATCGGTGAGGACGAACACACAGGCCGTATCGCGGTGCAGACTTTATGCGACACAGGTAACTCGTGATACTGTGTCAAGTGAATTTCCTCATCTGGGCGCATCGTGTGGAGGGAAACTGGCAATGTGTGGCAACACCCGACCTCGCCATGTTGGATCACCACCTCCTCAACTGCTACCGGAGCTAAAAAAAATAACATGACGTGTTTACCAACATTGTCCCAATACACTAAGGCTCATAGTTTTTGCTATAATGTTTTTGCTCAACCGAGATGTACGAATAACAAAGATTGTGTGGTATGTGATTGTCAATAAGAACGAACAAAAGCGTGGCCGCCAAGCAGTAGATAGTTATTTTTTATGTGTTCTTAGATATGCTGCTGTCCAGGCATATGGGGCGGACAATATAATGTTAGGCAATTAGGATTTTTCTAGTTCTGCTGGGCAAAAGACAAATGTTGTGTCAGATTTGGCTGTAGTGAAATACTCACCGACGAAGCTGGCCGTGAATGGAGCTGGAAGACAAGAGGAGCGTGTCATAATGGAGACATATATGTACGGAACATGTAAGTGATCTGATATGAGTAAGTGAAGAGGGAGGTGCGGGAACATAGAGGTAATAGTGTAGCAAAGGGTGTATGGCTGGGCGTCTGTAGTGAAGGTTTGCTGCTGTGGTGAGGTAAATGTTAGTAACTGGTGTTCATGAATGAACTTGTGAAGCGTGCCAAATTTTGTTGATCACTACTACGATTTCAGTATGCGACATAAGGGAACGCAACCACACTAACTTCCCACCGGACTGTATGGACACTTCAAAAGACCCACATAATGACTGACAACTCGTAGTGCGGGAGAAGCATGAAGAGTGGTAGAAAAATGTAATTAGGTAGGAACTTACCCTCCACTGCTTTCATGAGATTCGACTCGAAGCCTATTATTTGAAGGATGGTATCTTCAAATGGAAGCGGTGGCTCTGGAGGACCGCCTCCTATTAGGCCTACTCTCCTCTGCCGGCCTAGAACCTCCGCCTTCATAGATTTCCATTTTTCTTTGATCTCCTGGCGCGATCGCTTCGCAACTCCACAGGCGTTCACCATGGGGGTGACAGCATCCCAGGCTCGGGTTTTGGCCTGGACAGTAATTTTATTGTTGAACGCCGCAAACAGGACGACTCGGGCCAACATTACCTCCTCCAGCATGACTCTGATCTCCCCATCACCGTAGTTCGCCTTATGTTGCCGTTTTCCTGAGGGGGGCTGGGAAGACGCAGATGGAGGCTGGACGAACGACATCGGGTGTGTTGGTTTGGCATATATAGTTGAAGGCAGCTGAAATGCACAGACTAGTTGTCTCGGTCTTCACTGTTTAGCTGTAGGAAAAAGAGCGCACTCAATAACTCTACTGTATAGAAATGTAATGTGGACAATAGCAAAGATGGAAGCAAACAAACAAATTAGCAGTTGGCGCCTCCTAGCCTAGGAATTAGCGTTTTTCGTATAGGGCAACGAGTGGGTAGATCACTGTTAGGACATAATCTGAATGAATTTGAAAGTGGGACATGTTGCAGGGGGATTTGTCCCCCAGTGGGACTAGAGAACTCAAGTATGCACTGTCACAAACAGGTTGATGATCTGTGATGTGACATTATCTATAGTAACCTAGTAAAACGCTGACAAATTGGTAAATTAGAGGAATAATTAACTTTTCTATACATAAGTAAAATGCAGCACAATTTGCAATCCGCCAGCCAAGCTAATAAAAAACATACGCAGTCACTGCGCCTCATACTACGTATCCATAATAAGGCCTGTCATGCGCTATATATTCCATACAGTGAGACAAGAAACCACTGCTAGTAGGTTGAAAAGGCCACGACAATGTTAACAACCTTGAGTGAGAAGATGGAGGCATAGGGGAGTGATGGCTATAGTCAAAGAAGAGAGTATAGTGTGTTTTGATCCATCTAAAAATGACGAAAACAAACATTTTAACGCCCATACCGTTGTTCATGCCGCAAGGCCATGCATGATGTACGTTAGGTACAAGATTCACCCCGTACTGCTGCAGTAGGGGTGCAAACCAGCCTTATGTAAAAGCTGGCGAAAAAACGGGTCAAAGAAAAGCCTAATTTCACAATCTAAGAAGCAACATTTATTCTTTACATCTGTTTTATTATTCACCCGCTACCTGTGAGTTGAAAAATATAATATAATATCTAGTTTAATAAGATTTAAAAGTGAAATCGACGGCGTTCTGCGGCCACCATCTTGTCTTTTTGCATTCTCTCCCATTTCACCAACTCTGTGCCTTAGAAGTATCCATTTGCTACTGGAGCAACATACTGGAGCCTCACTTCCATACTGGAGCCTCACTTCCATACTGACGGTATTTTCGCCCGTATTTACATAAGGCTGGTCTTCACCCGTGTACTACAAGTACCGGGTGAATCTTTTATCTAGATGTACGTGAGAGATGCATAGGAACCTCATAGGAACCTCACAAGTAACCGCCGATCTTAGACACGCAAGGACAAGGTATAGGCTGGCTAAAGGGCATAGTTTAGAACCTTCGCAAATTAGAACCTACCTGAAAGCGGATCCGGAGAGTCAAAAGGACGTTAGAATGTCACAGGAGAGAGGCAAAGAGGCGTAAAGTTGTGTCGTCGCTTGTCATCCCTTGAGACCGGAAGTCGAAGACGGAAGGTTCCAGTGGACAAAATAAAACAAATAGCGGCGCTCGCCGGGAGGTTTTCCGTGAGGGGTTCCCCCGGTCTAAAAATAACCGACGGGGTAGCTAACCAACGCACGCTTTGGCAACATACATTTTCCGTGACACATATATCAACACCGACAATAGCTAACCCGCCGGCCGCCCTTAACTCCGCGGCCGATAAATTGTGGCTCATACATTTGGCCCCAGGTGGAGTATGTTCTAGGATGCCCTCCTGGTTTGTTTACATGAGCGATATTAAGTGACCAATGAAATGACTCTCCCACACTAATAATTATGGAGTTGTTTATTATTATAACACATATAAAGGCCCTGTCACATTACGGCGTATGGCGGAAGCGTATGGCGGCGTAGCCGCTTTACGTCATATATGTCGGCATACGCCATATACACTACTCATACGCTACTAATATGCTACTCATGCGCCGCCAGATGCCGGCTTATGAGGCATACGCCGCCATACGCTTTCATAAATCCGTCCGTCCCCATTTTTTTGCGCATGCTCAAAAAATCTCGACCTACGGGGGCGTATGGTTCTTACGCGACACATACACTGAGCATACGCCGGCATACGCTCCGCATATGCTGGGGGTACGCCAGCATACACTAGGGGTACGCCGGCGTATGCTACTCGTACGCTCAACTTGCATCACGGGCGTATCACAGGCGTATCTGAGGCGTATGCAGCGTACGCAGAACCTACGCGTTGCGTATGAGAGCGTATGAAAAGCTTATGGGAGGCGTATGCGAAGCGTATGGCGGCGTATGCCCAACCTATGGTCTCGGTATATAAAGGCGACCCACGCCATTCCTTCGGTCATTCCTGCTCTGCTGCTCATACAGGATGGATGCCCAGGCACTGCAAGTACAGTTCCAGCTTTTCTACAGAGTTGCCCTTTGTCACCAGGAGCTTACTCTATTCCTCATGGTTCTTCTGGCGTCCCGTATCGAGAGACGAAGGAGGAGGGAGTGGCAGCGACGATCAGTGTGGGTCATGTAAGATATATGGGTCAACCGGGTACACGAGGGAACCAGCTGCGACTGGTAGGTTGCCTAGGAAACTGTGGATAGAATAAACGTCAGTCACTAACTGGAACTCGAAGTGTCGACTCGTACTTTACATGGTGTCAGATGTGGCTTGCCTTCAGGGATTATGGCATTATCTGGATTAAAACCCCCGATGCCACTCAACCTAGAGGGCAATCTCACTCTGAACTGGTATCAATGGATTGATTCATACAAGATTTATGCGACAGCGGCCGGAGTAAGTAACAAGTCGGAGAAAGTCCAGTGCTGCGTGTTTTTACACGTAGCAGGGGCTGAAGCACAGAAGTTACATCGCACACTGGATATAAATACAGCTGATCGGGACAAGATAGAAATTTTAATTGCGGCTTTCAAAAAATATTGCGAAGGTAAGACGAACATTACGGTGGTCAGATACCAGTTTAATACGCTCAACCAGACAAACGAAGGAATGGACACGTACATCAGAACGCTTCGAAATCGAGTGTATTTTTGTCAATACGGTGCTCTCGAGGACTCATTATTATGTGATAGACTTGTATGTGGCATCAAAAGCAAAAACCTCCGAGATCGTTTATTGCAGACTAACAATTTGTCATTGGATATGTGCATTAATATGTGTCGGTTGAGTGAGCACAGATCAGAATTGTTAACAGATGTGTCGTATAATGTGTCAGCTGAAAATGTCGATATGATTTCCAAAGTAAATCACGGCATGACGTCACAGCGCCAGCCGGCGCCATGGAGACGGACGACACATCAACAACAAATGTCTTCACATTCCAGTTTATCTGGTCCAAAGTGTTTTAATTGTGGATACAAACACTTACAAGGACGATGCCCAGCAAAAGACAAGCAATGCATTGCCTGTGGACGAAGTGGACATTTTATTAAAATGTGTAAAAGTAATGCGAATCGACGTACAGTAGTCAATGAAGTGGGCGTCGATCGAAACGATGACACGATACAGTGGATACGTAGGGACGAGGGAGATGACGTCACACACGATCTGTTCGTGGGTACACTGAACGACAACGATGCAGATAAGGATAGTCTATGGTATGCCAATATCGTAGTAAACGGCCAAGTGATCAAGTTCAAGCTGGACACGGGATCGCAGGCAAACATCATTCCAAGAGAGGTTTATGACAAAATTGGTGGGTTGGCGTTATCACCATCACGTTGTCTCCTCGTGACATATTCAGGTCAGCGAATCCGGCCGATGGGGGAGTCATGGATCGAAATCCGTGGTCATCCATTAAAATTCCAAGTCACAAAAGAAGGGAGCCCCCTTCTAGGAAAGTGTGCGTGTGTCGAACTGAATTTGATTACGAGAGTGGATTCCATATCAGACATAATGGACCAAGAATCAAGTGCTGATGAACTGGTAAATACCTATGCTGATGTATTTCAGGGTCTTGGGAAAATAAAAGTTAACGCTCACATTCATATTGATACCACCGTAACCCCTATTGTTGATGCCCCAAGGAGGATACCCCATGCAATAACCCTTGATGTACGCAATGAGTTAGATAGAATGCTAGCATTAGGAGTCATAGTAAAACAATCGGAACCCACCCCTTGGGTCAGTTCCAAAACTATTGTGAGGAAACCCGGTAAGATACGGATTTGTTTAGATCCTACCAAATTAAATAAAGCAATTTTAAGAGGCCCTTATCCAACCCGTACTATTGAAGAGGTAGTTGCAAATACGAATGGGGCCACAGTATTCTCAGTGATAGATGCTAACAGCGGGTATTGGCAGGTTGAATTGGATGAGGCCAGCTCTCATTTGTGCACATTCAACACGCCATGGGGCAGGTACAGGTATACGCGTTTACCGTTCGGGATAAAGACAGCTGGTGACATATTTATAGAAGAAATGAATGGGATACTGTCAGGGTTAGAAGGTGTTAATGTGATAACAGATGACATATTAGTTTATGGTAAAGATGTTAAAGAACATAACAGTCGACTTAAAACAGTGTTAGAAAGAGCCAGGAAATGTAATTTGAAGCTTAACCCTAAAAAATCTGTAATATGCAAATCACAAGTTAACTATGTAGGTCATTTGTTAACATCCAATGGTCTGTTACCTAACAAAAACCGCATTCAGGCTATTATTGATTTGCCTACACCCCAGGACAAAAAAGCTGTACAACGGTTTCTAGGGATGGTTGGTTACGTCAGTAAGTTTATACCCAACATGGCGGAAGTAACCAAACCTTTACGGGTAATCCTAAGCAAAGACATCGCATGGCACTGGCAAACAGAACAAATAAAAGCATTTGAAACACTTAAGCATCTGTTAACTACAGCCCCCATCCTGAAATATTATGATGCCAATCAGGACATAGTTTTACAAGTGGACGCTTCCAAATCTGGGCTGGGAGCAACATTATTTCAGGAAAAGAGGCCAGTTGCCATGGCGTCGAAGGCTTTGGATAAAACGCAATCAAATTATGCTGTAATAGAAAAGGAATTGCTAGCAATTTGTTCGGATGTAAAAAATTTCATGAATATATTTTTGGGAAAACTGTAACCGTTGAGACCGATCACAAACCTCTAGTAGCAATTATGAACAAACCAATACATACCTTATCTGCAAGAATGCAGCGTATGAGAATGCGTTTGCAAAATTACGACATATCTGTTGTCCATACTAAAGGCACCCTAATGTTTTTTGCAGACACACTGTCACGGGCACACACAACACTAACGAGCCCTGATGACTTATTCGACAACGACATAACGGTGGCAGCAGTGGACATAGAGCATAACATTATGAACAGAATCAAAACAGAGGTGGCAAAAGACAACGCTTTACAGAAAATTATAGTATTAACAAGAGAGGGGTGGCCCAAACATAACAGGGGTTTGCACCCCAGTATAAAACCATTTTTTTACGTACAGATCTAACATCACAATACACGACGACATTTTACTCAAAGATAACCGCATTATTATCCCTAAAGCCCTACAAAAAGAAATGTTAAACAGGGTACACGAGTCACATCTGGGTGTGGTACGATGTAAACAATTGGCACGTGATACCATTTTTTGGCCTGGGTTAGGTAATCACATTGAAGACATGGTGTCACGCTGCCAAATATGTCAAGGATTACGAAATAAACAAGCCGCTGAACCTTTGATAAGCCATGAAGTAATAGATATACCGTACTATAAGATTGGAGTGGACCTGTTCTATGTTGAACACACAACATATTTGCTATTGGTGGATTACTACACAAAATTCCCAGAAGTGATAGAGTTGACAAGTACAACAAGTATGTCTATAATGATGCTATGAGGCAGGTATTTGGTAGGTACGGGATACCAAAATACGTAGTTTCAGATAATGGACCTCAATTCAGTAGTGCTGAGTATTTGCGCTTTGCAAATGAATATGAATTTATTCCGGTCTTTTCAAATCCAATGTTCCCCCAAAGTAACGGTCAGGTTGAGAGATATGTACAAACTATTAAACATATGATTAAAAAATCAGTGCTTGACAAAAAAGACATTAACATTGCCTTGCTGAATTACAGAAATACAACCTTGCAAGGCATGGGTGCCTCTCCAGCTAAATTATTAATGTCTCGAACACTCAGATCAAAAATTCCGATTTTGGAGAAACAATTAAGGCCACAGCCACAACTATCGAAGAGAACCGAAATACATCATTCACAACAAATACAAAAAAGATACTATGATACAAGTGCAGGTCCGGAACACAAATTATTGGGAATAGGAGAACGGGTACGTTATCTGGACCACAGAGGCGAATGGCAATCTGGTAAAATTGTGAAGGCAAATACACCTGGTCCACGGGATTACGTTATTGTAAATAAACAACATCATTTCATAAAAAGAAATCGCCGACACATGTTTAAATCAAAAAATGTTGATGAAAAACCCAGCTCCCCAAAGACAAAGGATATACAGACAATTCCATATACCAGTAGATACGGCTGGGATATTCGCCCGGTTAACAGAATGGGTTTTTGAGTCCAAGTTCACTCATTTGCATGTCTGGTGGTGTCAATAGACAATTGGTCAAGTTTGAACATGTTATTTAAGTACAGTGCATATTAACTATAGAAGATAAGTCAATGCTAATCATTCAAGGTTTACAAAACGAATAAAATCTGGAATGGATTTCACACCACACCGAAATTGATGTAAACTGATGTGTATATACCCAGCAATTAAATTAAATTAACCACGTGTTGTATCACGAGATGTTAGAACATAAAATAAGATAATGTTTAAGTAACTTCAATAATTAAAACATAAATAATACAACATTATACTGAACGTTATAATCAAGTGTACAGAAAATCAATATTTATTAGAGTAATTACATTGTGCATGTCAGCTAAAGTTACATATTATCACTTGTTATCGCATACTGTCATCAAAACATAAAGTTGTTCGAGTTGTTAATAGTTATAAAGTTATTGTAGGCGTGTAAGATGTTGTTTCTTGTATCAATGGATAGTCCTGTGTTAATGGAGACTCACACGTATCTCTACCGTTATCAAATAAATGCTCTTGGACTGTTAACATTTATGGGGGGAGGTAGTCGATATTTATTGTATTTATCATCTGTTGTAATTTATTAGATTTGTTGCATGATGTAAGTTATTGTATTTATCATATTTATTGTATGTGGGGAGTTGTTGTAGTCCATGAATTCTGATGAAAGGGAGATGTAAGATATATAGGTCAACCGGGTACACGAGGGAACCAGCTGCGACTGGTAGGTTGCCTAGGAAACTGTGGATAGAATAAACGTCAGTCACTAACTGGAACTCGAAGTGTCGACTCGTACTTTACAGGTCAGACCCTGGATTGGGAGGCGGCCACAGTTTGGCTTGTTCGACAAGCTCATGGTCGAGCTCCGCAGCGAGGACACCGCGTCGTTTGTGAACTTCATGCGGCTGCCTCCCCAATTGTTTGACGAGATTGTGGCGCGAGTGGGACCCAGGATCACCACAAAACGGTCCACATTCAGGGTGCCGCTCGACCCGGCGCTGAAAATAGCACTTACTCTGCGGCACCTGGCATCCGGCACAAAATACTCCTCCATGAAGTTTGGGTGGAGGGTGCCCCACAACACACAGTCGCTGATAGTGCGTGAAGTCTGTAAGGCCATCGTCGACGAGTACATGGCCGAGGGCATGACGTGTCCGACGACTCCAGAAGGGTGGCATGCCGTCGCGGACCTCTTTTCAGAGAGGTGGAACTTCCCCCATACCTGTGGCGCTCTGGATGGGAAGCACATCGCCTGCCGGTGCCCTCCAAAGAATGGGTCGCTCTACTACAACTACAAGGGATTTTCCTCTGTGGTCCTTTTGGCGCTTGTAGATGCGGATTACAAATTTATCTGGTCAGATATTGGCGGTATGGGCTCCGCGTCCGATGCCCAGATTTACAACGCCTCCGAGCTGAAGGCGTGCACAGAAGGTGGCACCATCGGCTTTCCGAACCCTGAACCGCTCGTCGACGGCCAGAAGGATGTGCCGTATTTTCTGATCGGTGACGACGCCTTTGCCCTGCGGCCGACCATGATGAAGCCGTACGGCAAGAGGGGCTTGACCAATGACGAGTGACTCTTCAACTACCGGCTTTCCCGAGCTAGGAGAGTGGTGGAGAATGCCTTTGGCATTCTAGCCAACCGCTTCCAAGTGCTCCTGACGACTATGCAGCACCACCCCTCCAACGTGAAGATCATCGTCAAGGCGTGCATGGTTCTGCACAACCTCATGAGGACACGCTACCCAGCGCTACAGAACATGCAGCTGGATCGGCCCGAGACAGCCAACAACAACTTTGTGCCTGGAGGTTGGCGAGAGGGCCACAACCTTCCTGACATTAACGTTGTACCTGTTAACCCCAACACCGCGTCCAAGCTAGGAAAGGAACAGCGCAATCTAATTAAAGACTGGGTCGTCTCACCTGCCAGAGCACTGTCATGGCAAGACAGGATGATCTGACAAAACATTTTATCAGTCTGTATGCGCTGTGTCTGTCTACTGTTTTTGCAAACTTATGTGCTTTTCTTGACACTGTACTGTTATCGCTTATTTACATGTCTGTGATGTTGTGACATGTCTCCTGTTATATGAGATGCTAATATGTTTATATGTCTAGTAAAACAAACGATATCATTTTATAGATATGAAAACACAATTTTACATGTCTGCTACATTCTTTCGCTCCCTAATTTAAAGTCATCTAGTTAATGTAATTGTAATGAATCTCCTCTCTTTTTACATGAATTAATCTTTTACATACATACTAAGAACACAGGGAAAAATAGAGTGACACAGAGACAGAAAGGGGGAGACGAGTTAGAGGGAGGGAGGGAGGGAGGGGGAGAAGAGATAGAGGGAGGGAAGAGATGGAGGGAGGGAGGAAGAGAGATAGAGAGGGAGGAAGAGAGATAGAGAGAGGGAGGAAGAGAGATAAAGAGAGAGGAAGAGAGAGGGAGGAAGAGAGAGAGAGAAGGAGGAAAGGGAGAAAGGGGAAGGAGAAACATTATTAGAAATATTTTAAATTTAAAGTTTTTATTTATGTTTTAATTTTAATGTTAATTGTACTTTAATATATAACAATTAAATGATGGCATGCCTTTACTGAACACGGACACAACAATTAAAAGTGACAGTATATTTATTGAAACATCTTGACATATAAATGTACAAACAATATATATACATATATACATACAAATAAAAAAATAAGATAAATACGACTACATATATACATATATACACATACAATCACTTCTCTCCCTTGCCATTGGCATCAGCTGGCGACTGTGAGGCTGAGGCGAATAAGTCCAAATTGGACCCTAACATGCCCGATATCCCGGATAACCCCGACAAGTTTAAGAGTCCCTCCGGGCTGGCTGACTCAGACAAGTTCACTTCGGGGTCGGCGCGTGTCGGAGTCACCATGTCTGTGGCAGTGCCAGTCCCTGGCCATGGCGGACCCACAGTGGGCGGAGCAACCCCATGCACCACAACTGTAGGAGAGGCCCTCGTGTGCGGCACCATTCCTAAAGTCCGTACTTGTGCGGTTTGCGGTGGTGACGGCCGTACCACTGGCGGAGCTGGAGGCAGAGGCTGAGGCGGAAGACTTGGCAGAGGCGGGTGTGGCAGTGGCTGATGAAGACTGTGTGGCCCGCCCATATAGCGGTCCACGTACTCCTGTGTCTGCGCAGGCCACTGGTGGGGTTGAGGCTGGTATGCCTGACTTGTAGGTGCAGGAGCCGGTGCAGGAGTAGGAGCAGGAGCAGGACCAGCCCCACAAACCACCGGTGCCACGAATGTTCCTTCCTCCTCCTCCAGATGGTGCGACACCATGCGGTTGAGTGCACCGCAAATGGACACAAACCGCTCCTCTGGCATCGTGAGGATCATGTCCCGCATATAGTTGGCGAATGCCACTCGCTTCGTCACCGCCGGTGGAGGTGGAGGTGGAGGAGGAGGCGGCTGCATCACCTTGAGGATGTCGGCAGACTCATCGAACCTCTTGTGGATGGCAGCGAGGAGGTTGTTGTCGAATGGGGCAGATCGCTTCCCTCTCCCCTTTCCCCGCTCTTGGGATGTAGTGGGAGGAGTGGGTGGAAGATCCTCGTCCATCGCCACCTCCACATCGGTCCCGACATTCTCCTCCACGCTCAGGTCGAGCTGCGGAGCCGCGACAGGAGTGGCCAACTGCAAGACAAAATCATAACAGAACATAAGTAACATGAATGCAAATCGATATTTCGACAAAAGACACGACAAGTCAACAGTAAATCAAAAATATATAAAGCAAAAAGAATTAACGTTAAATGCAAACATGGATTTATAACGATTATATCACGATACATCTATTGTCAATATCTCGATTTAAGAACAACTACACAACAACTCAACATTAAAGAAATAAATAACATTAACAAATTACTAGAATATTAGATGTTGCTAGGACGTAAAACAGCAACAAACAAACAAACATAAATACAACAAAAGCATAACATAACAAACTTAGAATACAAGCGGTTTTAGAAGAATACTAATGGCCGCACTTGTCAGAACGAAAAAAGATTATGTACTTACACTCCTGCAGGGCTCCGGTCGGTGAGGGACGACGGACCGCAGGAACCCGAACTTGCGCAGGATCCACTGCTCCCGCTCAGTCAGGTCACCGGCTCCGTCCCCGCTCTTTTTCTTGTGGAGCCGCGTGTTCGTGTCCCTGAGCGACTTGAACCACTTCTGGAGATGGAGTGTTGTGGTCCCCAGAAGTGTCGCCTGGTCCTCCCACATCTTGGCCTTTCTGTCTGAGCGGCGGTAATCCGTGAGCTTCATGTTCCAAATGATGGGGTTCTCCTGGAGGAAGTCCAACATTTGATCCTCCTTGAAGACGGACAGAGAACAGTCGCTCTTCTTGGCCCTCCGTCTCTTTGACGTGCCGATGCCAGCGGTGCTGGTGGAGGCGGCGGAGGCGGCGGAGGCAGCGGACGACGCCCGTGAGCTGCCCGCAGAGGCAGGAGATGGCAAGCTGGAGCGGGGACGCCAGCGTTGCGTCGTCGACCTCTCCACTTCCATCTCCAGCTCCTCCAGTGGAGAGTGGTGTTCAGGAGAGTAGTGTTGTGGAGAGTGGTGTTCTGGAGAGTGGTGTGGAGAGTGGTGAGGTGGCGAGGCAGGTGAGGAGGCTGGTGATGGAGAGCATTGTAACAAAGTCTGCCTCTTTCTGCCTCTCCCACGGCCTAGTCCTCCTCCTGTAGTAACAGCAGCTCTGGAGGCTGGTGTAGTAGCAGTAGTACTGGTAGTAGTAGTAGCAGTAGCAGAAGCAGCAGCAGCAGTGGTGTTCCTCTTAGCAGGCATGGTGGCAGAGTGAGGGGAGCCTGTTGCTCCAGGCTATATATACCCAGGAGCCACCAAGCGGCGGACCTCGGAGAGATACCATAGGTCGCGCATAGGTCGCGCATAGGTTTCGCATATGCTCCTCATACGCTCCTCATACGCTCCTAAAATATTCATACGCTCATACGCTCCTCATACGCTCCACATGCCAATCAAAACCGTCAAAAAATTTCACAGCACGCTTCAATAGGCTCCTCATAGGCTCCTCATAAGCTCCTCATAGGTCCCCCATACGCTCAAACCCACCCGAAAGTTCACCGAAGGTCATCATAGGCCGGCACCAGCACGGCGTACATAGGTTTTCAATACGCTCCCGCCATACGCCGTAATGTGACAGGGCCTTAACTTACTTCATATTTCATAGCAATCGTATATTTAAGTTAGTTTTTTTATCAAAACATCTTGGTTGAATACTTTTCCCCTAAGTTTTGTGTGGCCGGATAGGGGTGATACATCACATGGGGCGTAATCGATTAATCAACTCGGGTCACCCGAGCCACTTTTTGGCGCATGCGCACATCCTACAGACTAGGGTTGAATAAACGAATACGCTTCTCCGTGCTAGGGGTGGAAAAAATGGTGGCTTAATCCAAAACCTAATTATTTGTTTTAATAACCAATATAAGCACAGCGAAATAGGATTTAAAGTATTTTAGGATCGTACAAGCTGACAATCTGGGTTATTTTAAAAAAATCATTAAAACAACGAATAGGACTTGTAGTGGTAGCTGCAGGTACCAGCAGAGGTGTGACATCATCGTTCCTAGCAAACCCCAGCCAAGAGGTGGGTTACTGGCGTCGGGTCGTTTTGCACACGGCACGTGTTTATGTCGACTCCACTCGCAGTGTTCGATTTGAAATTCTGACGACTCGGGTGACCCGAGTTGCCCGGTGTCGTATTTTCAGCGCCCGGTCATTCTCAGCGGCCCGTCGTGGTTGTTGTTGTTGTTGTTGTTGTTTTGGGGAGTTTTCAGTCGCATTGGTGCGCTGAAGGCTGCAAATCTGCAACAACTGAATGGGCACCGCTGAAAGCAGTCCCATGTGGTCGGGAGTTGGGTTCCGGTGTGTAGTGATCAGAGGAATTGAGGGGCAGGGGGGAGGGGGCGTAGGAAGAACAAGGCAGCCTAAGAGTCCAACCACAGTCCTCTGAGAGGGCCGGGGGAGGCTGGGTGGTTGGTGTAGTTTTACACCCCCGTAAGACCCTAGGCCATACAAGGATGTGCACCGA
>JASIRB010001946.1:0-50003 GCA_030323885.1 Branchipolynoe longqiensis
TTGTTGCTTCCTAGCCTGGCGCTTGGCATTATTAGGATAGGACAAGGACTGGTTGGCTCAGTGTCAGGATAATGTGACTGAGTGGGATATCAGGTCATGGTGCTGGTGGCCTGGTTTTCCAGTGGGGCAGCACTATAAAGTCGCCATGAGTGCGCACTGTCACAAGTTGGTACCCATCCTGTTATGACCTTAGATTTTGCTGGGACGTAAAACAACAACAAACAAACAAGTATTGCCTCTGTGCAGAATATGATGCGAAGCGCTAATGCCGGTGAGTGCACCTCAAATTGCATCATTCGATGTTAAGTAGTGGCAGCGCAATTAGATTATTCAAAATGGAGGACCTTTCAGACGCCATCACGTGTAAGGACCTGCAGGCTGCCCCTTTTGGAGCCTGCCTCCATTCTTTGCAGATATGTTAATATTGCAACCATTTAATCTATTCTCAAAAGTCAAATTTAGATATAAAGCAACATTTTATTTTGGGAAATTTTGATTATTGCTTCTCAAATAGGATATTAATTAACAATTGCTAAAATTTAGATATCAAACATTAAATTTTTTTTAAATTTGGATTATTACTTCTCAATTTGGATATATAATTAACAATTGCTGACGTTGGTCGCAATTTACCACATGCCGCCAAAAAGTGGTGGCATATGGTAAATTATGACCAAGATGAGCACATTTAATATGGTTCGCGACTTAACGCAATGTGTTTTATGATTGCACAGCGGTTTCTGAAACTTCCAACATTGTTTGTAACACAAACCCAAAGAAAATATTTGTTGAAGAACCACATTTCAGTAAGGGATAAGCCTGGCATCTCCTCATGTATCCCTATGCTTTCCCCTTTATTAAATAATTTATCAGAGAAGGTTGTTGATTGGTTGTTGTTTTACGTCCTAGCAACATCAAAGGTCATATCAGGACGGGTACCGACTTGTGACAGTGTGCACTAATGCAAATTTATAGTGCTGCCCCACTGGGAAATCAGGCCGCCAGGCACCATGACCCGATATCTCACTCAGTCACATTATCCTGACACTGAGCTAACCAGTCCTTGCCCAATCCTAATAATGCTGAGCACCTGGCTAGGAAGCGACGAGTATCAATTTTAAAAGTCATTAGTTTGACTCGACCGGGAACCGAACTCCCGACCTTCCGCACGCGATTGGTTCCTTTGAACTACTTCAGTTTTGGATCAGTTGGCATAACACTCACAGTCGTTATTGCTCTCCCATTTACATGAAGAAGAAAAAGAAATTATGAAGTATAAATAATGATAATATGTGTTTGGTGGGGTTTTACATCCTAGCAACATTAATGGTATTAACGTCCGAGGTATTAAGCTTTTAAGCATAACCCTACAAGCTAACCACACTCTATCTAACGGAATAAACAAACCATTCTACTAACACTCCATCTCAAAATGATATCTCCAGCAACATCATAATTATACAATTCACAACACAGTAGGCATACAAACCCTATGAAGGGAAACTATGCACCTAACCACTCCGTAATGTAAAGGTCTAATCAATACACATGTATGTATCTAAGTATGTATGAATACAACATATGCCTACTATTTTTATATGTGAATTGTCAAGCTATATCGTAAGTCTTTGAATGATTAATATTGTTATTTCAGCTGATTTGAGCTAGCTGCTGATGACAATATCAGACTACATATACATATATTGTAAATAACTGTTATGTCACATGGCTGGAAGACCAGTGCCACGGAGCTTACAAAAGTCTTTATTCGATGAATAAACTATATTTACAACAACAAAAAATGGTCTTATACAGATGGGTACCATAACTACTTGTGACAGTGCGCACTCATGGTAACTTTATAGTGCTGCCCCACTGGGAGACCAAGCCACCGACCCCCATGACCCGAGTAACATTATCCTGATATTGAACTACCGGGTCCTTGCCATATCCTATTAATACCAAGTGCCAGGCTAGGGAGTGACAAATATGAATTCTGTAAGTCAGCGGCTTGACTCGACAGTATTCGACTACCTGACCTCCAGGTTTGCACTCAAAATATCTCAAAAGTTTACCATTTAAAATAAAAGTAACTTTGAACTAATGTAAAGTAGATACTAGTGATCGATCTAATATATTTATCTCAGAAAAATACAGAAATACAGGCGGTGGCCAAATCGGTAGAGCGCAGGCTTCCCGTGCGGAAGATCTGGAATTCGATTCCCGGTTGAGTCAAGGCAATGACTTACAAAATTGTTGCTTGTCACATCCTAGCCAGGCGCTTGTCATTATTAGAATAGGCCAAGGACTGGTTGGCTCGGTGTCAGGATAATTTGACTGAGCAGGATATCAGGTCATAGTGCCAGTGGCTTGGTCTCCCAGTGGGGCAACATTATAAAGTGGTAATGAGTACAAACTGTCACAAGTCAGTACCCGCCATGGTATGAACTTAGATGTTGCCAAGACATAAAACTTCAACAACGAACCAACGCACTGTCACAAGTCGGTATCTGTCTTGATATGACCGTAGATGTTTCCAGGACAAAAAACTCCAATAACCAATGAACCATGATAACAAATTTTTTTTTTTTAACTAAAGTAAAAATGGGAATTTTCCAAATGTGTCCCTTTCAGTCACTTCCAGTATATCCAAAGTTTACCACTTATCTGATTATAACAAAAGTTACTCTAAATTAAACTAACAGATTATAATGATCAACCTAATAAATTTAGGATAGCATTGTGGCAGAAACTGAAAACAATTCGGGCCAAACTTTGGCAGTACAAGCCAGTGTTTCAGGAGGTGTATTTCAGGGGAATGGCAGAATGAAAAGGCAGAATTCTTTTCTTCTTTTTTTAAAATCAGAAACATTTCCAACTCTTTTTCCACCCCCCCCCCCCAAATTTAACTTGGAAATTTTAAAAACCTTGAACACCCACGTAAAGACAGGCATGAAAGTTGTATTTATTTAACAACGATTAATTCGTAGGCTTGAAACTCAATATCCCTGGGTGATTTTTGACGAAAACGATTGGACAATTGTTAGTTTCAGGAGCTTAAAACGCAATATCCCCGGGTGATTTTGACGAAAACGATTGGACAATTGTTAGTTTCAGGAGCTTAAAACTCAATATCCCTGGGTGATTTGACGAAAACAATTGGACAATTGTTAGTTTCAGGAGCTTAAAACTCAATATCTCTGGGTGAATTTTGACGAAAACGATTGGACAATTGTTAGTTTCAGGAGCTTAAAACTCAATATCCGTGGGTGAATTTTTACGAAAACGATTGGACAATTGTTAGTTTCAGGAGCTTGAAACTCAATATCCGTGGGTGATTTGACGAAAATGATTGAACAATTGCTACTAGTAGGAACACATGATTGGCATGAAGAAAAACAGAGATGGCGGTAATTACCTGCCATCACGTGACGTCAGAGCGTCCCGGAGTTGGACGTGGGCGGGTTATTATGGTTTGACAAACATGGCAGTTCTGCTATTGGCTTCGGGCCAGTCAGATATCAGTTTTATCAAACTGGACAGGTCATGGGTATTGCAATCCAGTAAATGACAGGCAATAACTGACAGATAGTAACTGACAGACAGCGACGATAACCAGTAACAATCAACAGCCAGTAACCGACAGACAGTAACTGAAGCCAGGAACTGACAGTGAGTAACCGACAGCCAGTAACCTACAGCCAGTAACCTACAGCCAATAACTAACAGCCAGTAACTGACAGTTAATAACTGGCAGCTAATAACTGACAGACAGCAACGGACAGACAGTAACCGATTGCCAGTAACTGACAGCCAGTAACTGACAGCTAATAACTAACAGCCAGTAACTGACAGCCAGTAACTGAAGCTAATAACTGACAGACAGTAACCAAAGCCAGTAACTAACAGCCAATAACTGACAGACAGCAACTGACAGACAGCAACTGACAGACCATAACCAAATCCTGCAATCAATAGCCAGGAACTGACAATCAGTAACTGATAGCTAATGACTGATATACATTAACTGACAGACATTAACTGACAGACAGCAACTGACAGGCAGTAACTGACAGACAGCAACTGACAGACAGTAACCGACAGACAACAACTGACAGACAGTATCCGACAGACAGTAACTGACAGCCAGTAACTGACAGACCACCACCACATCCTGCAACCAATAGCCAGAAACTGTTAGCCAGAAGCTGATAGCCAGGAAATGACACCCAGTAACTGACACCCACTGACAGACACCCAGTGAGAGACACCCAGTAACTGACAGACTAACTGGCACACAGTAACAGACCGACAGTAACCAACCCCAGCAAACAATAGGCAGAAACTGATAGGCAGGAACTGATAGCCAGGCACTGACAGTCAGTACGTGACACCCAGTAGCTGACAGCACACTCCAAAAACATATAAAGGGGCCCCATTCTATAATAACTGCAAAAGAAACCATTATAAAAATTCACAATACACAATGGAAAAAACTATGAAAAATAACCAAGACAAGCTCAAAAATGGCTTTTATAGTTTTAAGCGAGTACAAAACACTCCAGTATTACTAATTGGTTTTCATAACCTGGACTTTTTCTTTTCTTTTTCTTTTGTTCTTATTTTAATTTAATTTAATTTGTTGAGTGGGGGAGGTTACGTGTCAAAAGATGGTAAAATGTGTGTCAAATTGGTAAAAGCTTAAAAGTGGACTTTTCAACGATACAATCAACTGTAGTTGTCATGACAACACCGGGTACACTTTGCCTCCCCTTGATATGAGGCGACCGGTGCGGTGGCCAAATCAGTAGGGCACAAGCTTCCCATGCGGAAGGTCGAGAGTTCGAAACCCAGCCGCGTCAAACCGATGACTTATAAAATTGATACTTGTTGCTACCTAGCCTGGCACTCAGCATTACTAGGATAGAGCAAGGACTAATTAGTTCAGTATTAGGATTACGTGACCGAGTGGGAAATCAGGTCATGGTGACAGCGGCCTGGTCTCACAGTGGAGCCGCACTAGAAAGTCGCCACGAGTGCACACTGTCACAAGTCGGTACCCATCCTGATATGACCGTAGATGTTGTAAAGATGTAAAACGCCAACAATCAAGCAACAAACTGATCTGAGGCTTCCTATGAACCAATCAAAGTGAAGTGGTCACTTCACACAGATGTCCCCCTTTCATACAGACAAGGAGAGTTTCACACCGGTAGCGGCTATACTGAAGCCACTACATAAACACAAATGTGATATGATTAAACAAGGAAAGTGAATTTTGATGATCTTAGATAACTCAATTTGGCAACAGCTGTCACATATTAAGTTAAATTCAGCCCTTGTTAGTGTTGCTCAGAGGTTGTTTTGTTTCTCATTTGAAAGCCTTTAGAATTCGATTAAATTTTTATATGATAAAAGCATGAAAAGCCTTCGCTATTGAAGTGCCCCCGAAGGGGGCATTTTGCGGGTCTAATTCGGGACAGGTTATTTTCATTCACAAGCCCTGCGTGTCCGTGTCCAGACCATGCATTCCCAGAGTTCCCCGTAATAAAATTGGTTGGTTGTTGGAGTTTTACTTCCTGGCAACATGGTCATATCAGGACGGGTAATGACTTACAAAATTGATACTTGGCACTTCCTAGCCAGGCACTCGGCATTATTATGATACGGCAAGGACTGGTTGGCTAGGTGTCTGGATAATGTGACTGAGTGGGATATCAGGTCATGGTACTGGCGACGTGGTCTCCTGGTAGGGCAGCACTATAAAGTCACCATAAGTGCGCACTGCCAGTACCCATCCTGATATGACCTTAGATGTTGCCAGGACGTAAAACTCCAACAACCAACCAACCATGTTCACCAAATGGATTGCACTGACCTAAATAGCCCAGTTTGCGCGTTGCTAAATTCTGTTTCACAGTATAATATTACTGAATGCCCGGGCACGTTTGGGACACCAGATAATACTACAAAAGCTCTCCCCTTCATATCACTTATCTATCAACTCATTAACCAATACTAAGGAAGAATGAAGACAAGTCACACAGATAAACAGTGGAGAAGTTGTGCTTTAATAACACCAACTCCTGTCCACCTACCAGTGACCTAGCATCCACACCCCTTACCTATAGCCACACAGTATCTCATTACTACTTTAGCCTGTATAGAAAGCAGTGCCTACAACCCATGGGACAGGAGTCCTATGGCTGTGTACACACTCAATTGGAATAGATGAATTTTGTCTCGAATATATGAGGTGTGCCTCACTCCAGAGCCAGGAGTAGAGTGATCTCTCTTCAGTGTGTCTGAAGCAGAATCTAGGATAATGATCTCAGGTTTGAGGCTAGTGTGGTCAGAGGGCCAATGGGGTGCAGGTGACTGGGCAGTCCACAGCCAGCCAATCAGGCACCTCCACAGTCTGGGTGGGTGGCACTCCCCCCGGTAGGGGTGGCTGTCACTCAACCCAGCTGCAGGTGGTACCCTGTGTGTATATGCAAATTAGGCTGGTGTGCCCACCCAGTGGTCATGTAGGGACAGGTAGCTGCATACAGTTACAATAGATCTCTGTTAAAATCGGTCTTTTCTCCAATTGCATTCTTTATGGATGCATAGAGAAACATTTCAACAATCCTGCACTGAATCTTATATAGGAACATTTCTTCATCCTGTATGAACATATATTTCACATAGCTTATATCATGTCATAATGGGAGTGGGGTATTATTGCTTTTAGATTACATAACCTTGTCCCCACTCCGTTGTCCAAGAATAATAAAGCTCTCTGCCAATATATAATTCCGCACCGAAAATCCGTATATTTTTACAACAGGACACATTCTGGATACAGCCAGGGTTTTACTTTTAACATTGTTATAAGAAAAGGCCGACACCAATAAATGAAAGGGGGAAGAGCAATTTCTCCTTAACAATCGCAATTTTCTACCTCTGTAAATAGTGCTATAAATATTCACTGCTTATCGACCGCCAAGAACCTAACACTATTGATTACCTATAGCGACACCTGGTGTATCGGGGGAAAACTGCAACTGTTTACAGTGCCGCTTCTCAAACATTGGTTGGTTGTTGGGAGCTTTACATCCGAGCAACATCTAAGGTCATATCAGGACGGGTACCGACTTGTGACAGTGCACACTCATGATGACTTCATAGTGCTGTTCCACTGGACAATCAGGCTGCAGGCACCATGACCCGATATCCCAATCAGTCACATTATCTCGACACTGAGCTAACCAGTCCTTGCCCTATCCTATTAATGCCGAGCGCCAGGCTAGGAAGCAACAAGTATAAATTTTATAAGTCATTGGTTTGACTGGACCGGGAACCAAACTCCTGACCTTCCGCACGCGAGACACTCGCTCTACTAATCCGGCTACCGCGTCCGATCAAAGAGCTGGTAGTTTTTTTTGTTTTATTTTATCTTTTTTTTATTATCTTCTTGGTTTTTTTAATAACTTTTATATTTTTCAGAACTTTCTTTTTTTCACTGCCCTGATTGCTAACCCCCTGGCAATAGGAACTGAATGCTATTTGTACACAAAAAGTTCCTATCAATTCTTGTTTTAATATGCCAATCTTATTCCCAATCACGGATGAAAGTGGTCTCCCGGGGAGGGGGGAGTGGACATCGATGGTGAAGTTATCTGTAAATCATCTTTCCTCGTAAAATAGCAATGAGCATCGTTATCCTAGTATTTATTTGTATTATTAATAATAATTAAAAAAAGGGAAAGCGACAGCTAACTTCCATGAAAATGTGGATATTCTCTCTATAGACGGGTGTAATCACGTCGTCACGAGACAACTTCTGGTGGCCATATTTGAATTACATACGAAAGGCTTGCAGCTGGGTACATTGTGTTTATTTACCGATTATTTGGTTTATTTGTCACTGTTTTGAGCAGTTTGGCCTCAAAAGTTCGGGGAAAAGGGTTTTTTGATGGAGGGGAAGTATTTTTTTAATCATGTAGCCTCACATCATTGCTAAAGCGCCGTATGTTGACACATTGGATGCTCTGTCAAAGAATTAGAAAGGTTCGGGCAATACCCGCTAGGTGCGCTACATACTTCGGCGGCCGCTGACTATGTAGGCCCTGTGGTGACCATAGTCTTCTTGGTATAAGACAGGGGGCGCCATAGGTGGTATTAAGTGTAATCCAAGATGGCTGACAGCTGAGTGTTGACGTCACGTGCACTCCCTCTATAGGCTTAGCACTATCAGGGAATCGCGGAAAATTGCTGGAAGTCAGGTTTCATTCACTACTCTCCTAGCACTATCCTAGCACTATCCTAGCTCCATTCCACTGTCACTGATCAGTCAGTGCAGACTATCCTTGGAAAGCGTTCCACTGTCCTTGTTGTGAATGCTGCTAATTCCCTTTCTCTCTCTCTCGACAAGCACTCCTCGCTTTCTTGTTTTGGGGTCTTTTGTCTTAGGGTCATTTAAGAACAGGATTCGGACTGACCCAATTGCTGTCATATATATGACGCATTTTATTAACATTAATCGAGGATTATCAAAAATCGCGGAAATCCGCGAAATAACAGAAATCTTTCATCCCTGACCATAGATAAAAGATTCACCCCTACCCCAGAGGTGGAGGTGAATAACAAACCATGTCTAAAAACAAACTGTTTGGCAATCAGAGAAGATGAGTTCCTGGTCCCTTCATCAAGTGTTTATCTATATTGGCACAGAATTGATGAGATGAGAGAATGCAAAACAACCAAGATGGCGGTCACTGAAAGCTAGCGAATCAAGTTTTAAAGTCTTATTAATCGATGTCATATAATAAATTATTCACGCAAAAGTAGCGGGTAAGAGATATGTGAAGAATATATTTTACTTCTTAAATTACAAATGTATGCCCTCATTTCATTTACCTAGCCTTTCGTCACTTTTTCTAATGAGTTGTTTGTCACCCTTATGGAGTGCATCTGTGGCAGAGTGGTTAGAGTGTCTGACTTTTTTCTAGGTCGGACTCCTAATCTGAAGGTCAGTGGTTCGATTCCCCATGCCCCCACTTCTGCCAATTTTGATTTCCACCGCTGTGTATAACTTACAGCGTCATCAAAGGCCAGTTGCTCTCATAGTCATACCATGTCTATGTGGTGTGGGATGTTAAAAATCCCTTGGATCGGTAAAAGTGTAGGCCTGGGCTTTCTATCGACAAACTGTCTAATGGTGAAAACAAGTCTATTCAGACTTATCCATTATAGGCAGTATAAATCTTCAAGAAAAAAAAATCTTTTATCTACCCTGACCAAAGACCATCTGTACAACTATGCGCCGTGGGATGTGGCGTTTGTTGCGCCATGAGCGATGTTAACACATTGCATGATGTTTGATTTTTGCTTGTTTTTATACGCAAACATTAGAAATTTCACACATTGCACCCCAGAGATTGAGTTCCCTGGCAGTGGCTTCTAAGTTCTAGTCTATAGGATTTGTCCGAAGCGTGGGCTTTTAGTGATGGCCATCAACATCCGCTTGTCCAAGTTAACTACAGTGCTATGTTCATTTCCGCAAACCAGCTACACTAACGCGTCCATTTTCGCAAATAAGCTACACTGTTAGGTCTGATTACCTAGAACAGCTACATTACACTGTTAGGTCTATGTTCATCTCAAGAAATCCGCTAAACCATTGTCCATTACTATGTCGCTGAATCAGCTAAACCATTAATTCTATTTCTCTAAATGATCTATGTCACTGTTATGATTACCTTACACTAATGTTCATTTCCAGAAACCAACCGTCACTATGTCCATTTTTCCCAAATTAGCTACATTATTATGCCCATTTGCCTAAACCAGCTACACAACTATGCCAATTTTCTCAAATCAGCTACATCACTATACCAATTTCCCCTCAAAACGACTACATCCCTATATTCACTTACATAAATCAGCTACACCAGTGTCCATTTCCCTAAATCAGGCACACCATTAAGTCCATTTCCCTAAATCAGCTACACCATTGTCCATTTATCTAAATCAGCTACACCATTGTGCCCATTTCCCTAAATCAGCTACACCATTATATCCATTTCCCCCAAATCAGCTAAACCATTATGTCCATTTCCCCAAATCAGCTACACCGTTATGTACATTTCCCCAAATCAGCTACACGGCTATGTCCATTTCCCTAAATCAGCTACACCAATATGTTCATTTCCCCAAATCAGCCACACCTTTATGTCCATTTCCCTAAATCAGCTCCAATACAATACCCATTTCCCTAAATCAGCTCCACCATTATGCCCAGTTACATAAATCAGCTACAATGTAGCACCCAATCTTTCCTAATCCAGCTACACTGCTTCACAAAGAGCCAAATAATGAACAGGAAATGAGCACGTAGAATTCAGATTGCCTTTGGTAAATGACAAATTATTATGTTATTTACCGCAAAGTTAAGACCAATGGGGTTGATTTATCACCACACCATAACGGTTTTTGCACCATTTTCTGGTTATTGCCCATTCCATTGCCCCAGTTGAGAAGTTAATTTCTCGCTGTCTCTCGCTGAAGTCTCATACAGAAGGCGGGAATGTCCAAGTGGAAGCGGTTATGGCCCTGTCACACTACGACGTAACGATGTCAACGTAGGGAGAACGTGAAAAAACGTCGAACTTCTCGGCGTAGTATGCAAATTTGGGCACAAGTTGAACGTGGATGCAGCGTAGTGGACGAGAGAGTAAAGGCGGTAAAGCGTAGTGATAGGTCATTCAACAAGAGAGGACAACCTAATTACGCTCAGGGAACGTTATGTATGTTATTCCATCGCCAGAACTACGTTTCTTTACGTTGCCTTACGTTACTTACGTCATGAAACAGTGGCAAAACGGTAAACGTACGTTGGATGTCCGTTAGGCGTCCGTTTTCCCGACGTTTTCACGACGCGGACTGCACGTTCCCGCCACCTTTAATGTGGGTCAACGTAATGCAGCGTAGTGCAACGTAGTGACCAGGGTTTCATTGACGTTCGCTGAATGTGTACAGAACATACGGCGAACGTAAACCCTTACGTTCTAGTTACGTCGAAAGTTTTGAACAGGTTCAAAACTTTGACGCGCGCCGATATAACACGACGTAACGTGACGTAGCTCGACGTCAGTCTAACGTCATCATAACGTAATCCAACGTACATCAACGTAATGACGAAAAATCACCACGTCAGGCTGACATTGGCTCGTTACGTCGTAGTGTGACAGGGGTATTAGCAATTGCCCAGCACTTCCATGCCAGGAATCAGGTTAACATAACCAATGCAGTGTCGCAAAATAGCTTTAAAGTTGCGTATTTCGATCACATCATCAAATTTTCAAAAGCAAGAGGCTTATCTAGATTTGAACCTACATAGAAGGGCATACTAAGACAATTTAAAAGAAGATGTTACTGTTGAAGTCTATGGTGTCAGAATGTTGGCATGCTTGCCAAAATTAATGTTCCGTGTTTGCACCTCAAAAAACTCTCGAGCCCAAACTGCAAATGGGTCCACTGAGCAGGTTCAATAAGATGGCCGACACCTTCAGAGGTGGACACGCTAAGACCTGAGTTATGTCCCGCCCTCCCTGTTGTTGTTAGAAGGAAAATATATGTTGCTCAGATCTTATCTGTTTCGGAAAGTTATTTTAAAGCAAAGTTACTTCAAAGCATAGTAAAGTAGATTACAATGACCGAGCTAATATATTTATCTCAGAAAATTGCAGAAACTCAAAATCGGACTATGCAACTTGTGGCAAAAGCCTTTTGAGAATTGTGCTTAGTCATAACCTGGGCATCTACTTGTGGTGGGAACCAGACGGGATGGCCGAATGAGTTAGAGCGCCTGTCCCCCGTGCTGGTAGATCGTGGGGTCGAACCCCGGTCGAGTCAAACCAATGACTTAAAAATTGATACTTGTTGCTTCCTAGCCAGGCGCTCGGCATTATTAGGACAGGGCAAGGACTGGTGTGCTCAGTGTCAGGATAATGTGACTGAGTGGGATACCAGGTCATGGTGCTGACGGCCTGGTTTCCCAGTGGGACAGCACTATAAAGTTGCCATGAGTGCGCACTGTCACAAGTCGGTACCCATCCTGATATGACCTTAGATGTTGCTAGGACATAAAACAACAACAACCTAGTGGTGGGACAATCATCGACTAGATTCAAAAGTTGATTGTTTTACCAATCAATTTGAGCACTTGTTTACAAAAAGTAACGCTCAAGTTTAGTTGAAACATCAGATTAAATTGTAAAGCTTTAGATCTGGTTAAGATGTGCACATTTGAGGAAAATAAATAGGTAATGTATGGTCTACTAAGTAGATTCTAAATGTGTGTTGAATTAATTATCAGTGAACATTCGCTGCAGTTCGCATATACGTTGTCTACAGATAAGTACAAAAGCGCATATTTGTTCAAACAGATTATTAATCGATCATCAATTGACTTGCTCAAACTGATGATTGATTATGAAGATGCAACTGACTCCAATCACTAGTCTTTACTCTAGTCTTTACTCTAGTGTTTACTCTGAATACAAGGTTCCACTATGTTGGCCTCCATTTTCCCACGATCATGGGTCACTATTTACCAGTATTTTTAACATATTTAGTTCTATAAACATATGGTGCTGGTTTTTTGTGTGTTATCACTTACTTTAAACAAATTCTTCTTTTTTTTTAAAGCCATACATGAGATGGACAAGCTGCTTGTATGTTGGGGTTTTCCGTCCTGGCAACATCTAAGGTCATATCAGGATGGGTATCGACTTGTAACAGTGCATACTCATGGTGACTTTATACAGGCCGCTGGCACCATGACTTGATTTCCCAGTGGTATTATCCTGATATTGAGCTAACCAGTCCTTTCGCTATCCTATTAATGATAAGCACCAGCGAAGTAGCTGCAAGTATCACTTTTGTCATTGGCTTTAATCAGCTTGGATTCGAACTCCCGACCTTCCTGTACTCTTAGCGAGTGAAACACCGCATCCAGTGAAAACAGAATGTTGCTCCAATATATAATATATACATACATAGTATATATAATATACATAGTATATAAAGTATATATATTGTATTATATATTGTAGATTTGTATATAGTATATACATTATATACATTATATATATTAATACATTACATACATGATATATAACATAATACATATAATGAATATAATATAAATATTAGATATAATATATACATAGATAAAACTAGCCATTTCAAAAATAGATATCCCTTTCGATATTTTTCCGATGGCTTTCCGAAACAGATAAGATCTGAGCAGCATATATTTTCCTTCTCACAACAACAGGGAGGGCGGGACATAACTCAGGTCTTAGCGTGTCCACCTCTGAAGGTGTCGGCCATCTTATTGAACCTGCTCAGTGAACCCATTTGCAGTTTGGGATATTTTTCATTGCAACAAATGGTCCACAACTGGTTGATCAAATTCTGTGGTATGCGCTGTCCTGTCTGTAGGAAAGTGCTGCTTATCGGAAAGAGTAGCCTATGTGGCAGCAGCTGGTTTCCTCCAAATAAATATGCCAAGGATGACCACATGCTTGACGTCCAATAGCCGATGATATGGAAATCAATGTGCTCTAAATAAAACAAGCTTTACTTTTTATTCTTGCAACAACACAACGCAGTGAGACGAGCATCAATTCAAATAGCGTCTCATTGCTCAGTCTCACTGAGTGCAAGCACCCTCTACCTGACATACTTCATAGATTACCCCCTTTATGTTCCCGGGCGGCGAGGGACTATGCCTACTGGCATCTCATTACTCAGTCTCACTGAGTGCAATCACCCTCCACCTGACATACTTCATAGATTACCCCCTTTATGTTCCCGAGTGGCGAGGGACTATACCTACTGGCGTCTCATTGCTCAGTCTCACTGAGTGCAATCACCCTCCACCTGACATACTTCATATATAACCCCCCTTTATGTTCCCGGGCGGCGAGGGACTATGCCTACTGGTGTCTCATTGCTCAGTCTCACTGAGTGCAATCACCCTCCACCTGACATACTTCATAGATTACCTCCTTTATGTTCCTGGGTGGCGAGGGACTATGCCTACTGGCGTCTCATTGCTCAGTCTCACTGAGTGCAATCACCCTCCACCTGACAGACTTCATAGATTACCTCCTTTATGTTCCCGGGTGGCGAGGGACTATGCCTACTGGCGTCTCATTGCTCAGTCTCACTGAGTGCAATCATCCTCCACCTGACATACTTCATAGATTACTTCCTTTATGTTCCCGGGTGGCGAGGGACTATGCCTGCTGGTGTCTCATTGCTCAGTCTCAGTGAGTGCAATCACCCTCCACCTGACATACTTCATAGATTACCCCCTTTATGTTCCCAGGTGGCGAGGGACTATGCCTGCTGGTGTCTCATTGCTCACTCTCACTGAGTGCAATCACCCTCCACCTGACATACTTCATAGATTACCTCCTTTATGTTCCCGGGTGGCGAGGGACTATACCTGCTGGTGTCTCATTGCTCAGTCTCACTGAGTGCAATCACCCTCCACCTGACATACTTCATAGAATACCTCCTTTATGTTCCCGGGTGGCGAGGGACTATGCCTGCTGGTGTCTCATTGCTCAGTCTCACTGAGTGCAATCACCCTCCACCTGACATACTTCATAGATTACCCCCCTTTATGTTCCCAGGTGGCGAGGGACTATGCCTGCTGGTGTCTCATTGCTCACTCTCAGTGAGTGCAATCACCCTCCACCTGACATACTTCATAGATTACCCCCTTTATGTTCCCAGGTGGCGAGGGACTATGCCTGCTGGTGTCTCATTGCTCAGTCTCACTGAGTGCAATCACCCTCCACCTGACATACTTCATAGATTACCTCCTTTATGTTCCCGGGTGGCGAGGGACTATGCCTGCTGGTGTCTCATTGCTCAGTCTCACTGAGTGCAATCACCCTCCACCTGACAGACTTCATAGATTACCTCCTTTATGTTCCCGGGTGGCGAGGGACTATGCCTGCTGGTGTCTCATTGCTCAGTCTCACTGAGTGCAATCACCCTCCACCTGACAGACTTCATAGATTACCTCCTTTATGTTCCCGGGTGGCGAGGGACTATGCCTGTGGTGTCTCATTGCTCAGTCTCACTGAGTGCAATCACCCTCCACCTGACATACTTCATAGATTACCGCCTTTATGTTCCCGGGCGACGAGGGACTTCGCCGACTGGCGTTTCATTGCTCAGTCTCACTGAGTGCAATCACCACCTGACATCATAGATTACCCCCTTTATGTTCCCAGGCGGCGAGGGACTATACCTACTGGCGTTTCATTGCTCAGTCTCACTGAGTGCAATCACCCTCCACCTGACATACTTCATATATGACCCCCTTTATATTCCCGGGCGGTGAGGGACTATGCCTACTGGTGTCTCATTGCTCAGTCTCACTGAGTGCAATCACCCTCCAACTGATATACTTTATAGATGACCGGCCCCCTTTATGTTCCCGGGCGGCGAGGAACTACGCCTACCGGAAATAGAGAGGGGAGAGAGGCATTGTGGGACATGACACAGTAGCACTGTGACGGACGCTCACACGAACGGACGAACGGACGAACGAATGCTGCCGCATCGTTATGGCAACGTCTGTTTTACTCGCAGACTCACCGTCAAAATTAAACGGGTGTCAGAATCCTATCAGACTCACGCATTGGATATATACACAATTTGTCAAAACAGGCAGCGCGAGATCTGATCGGGGTGTTAAGTGAGGGGCAGCTAGGTTAAAATATACTCTGTGAGTGTGTGTGTGTATATATATATATATAGTATAGTTATACGAGTCTTACCTTGGTACAGATGATGGATAACTGTTGTTTTACCGAGGTATAAGCCTCGGATAGATGTGGGCTAGGGAGAGGTAAGCACGTCCGGTACCAGCAATCTTAACCTACTTATTGAGGATAAAAATGACTTTCAAACAATGGATACTATTACTTTACCGAAAAGGTACACCAACGGAATAGATGTGGCAGGGTGTGGCGGGAGGGCCCTAGCCCACATCTATCCGAGGCTTATACCTCGGTAAAACAACAGTTATCCATCATCTGTACCAAGGTAAGACTCGTATAACTATACTATTTTACCTCGGTAAACAGCCTCAGGCTAGCCTCAGGCTAGGGAGACCTTTACATAATTCATTTTTATCCTTAATATCATTCTTTCTTATTATTATAACATTCTAAATTTTTGTTCTCACCTATTCTTGTTAGTTGGCGAGAAGACGCTTTGCAACACCGGTAGGCTTTTCTAGTCGTTTATTATAATGTTTTGCAAACGACTTAGCCGTCTTCCAGCCTGCATGCGCTAGTATTCTTTTCACAGAAATACCAAGCACCCGCGCCTTGGAGACCATGGCTCCTCTAGTTGAGTGGGAAGAGTATTTACTCGTATCCACCCCAGCCAATTTCAACACAGTAATTGTCCATCTGGCAAGTGTGTCTCGTGAAATCGCCTTATGTGGCTTTATAAAGCTCACTAATAGTTGTTGTGATGCACGTAAATCCTTTGTCTTGTATATATAAGCCCGTATGGCCGACACAACACATAATTTCCGATCATTCGGAAAACAGTCTAAGTGAACCGTTGATAAAGGATCACCTAACGTGTTCGATTTAAGCAATTTTTCTAAATCAAACGTAGCTTGTTGCTTGTCTATTTCTAATCCAGTTAAAGATAAAGCAACAATCGTCTGTCCTCTGTGTCCGGTTACTAACAATAACAGGACCGCGACCTTAAAACCTAACTGTTTTATATCTAACCACGAGTTGTGAGGCCAAGCCTGAAACAACTTAAATACTATAGAAACATCCCAAAACCGACTATACTTTGGTTTTGGAGGATTCCTTTGATAAATTGAACGAAGTAAATAACAAATAACATGATGTTTTCCAACTGTTTCGCCATCAATTCTAGGTAATATAATTGATAACGCACACCTCGCCGCATTAATCGATCCAAAGGAAAGTCCTTCATCCTCTAGAGAACGAAGAAACCGAGCTACTTGTGAAATCTTTGGATTTGTTGGCTTAACTTTCATTAACAAACAATGTACACCCCATTTCTTTAAATAGGTTGTATACATTTTGACAGTTCCTGGCCTCCAGGCATCCGATACTATCCTATCCTCAGTAATTCTGTCCAATCCAAATTGCTGTAGCTGCTTCCTTAGAAAAGGAATGCCAATAGGGGCGTCGTTGACACGTCGCCGTGAACCACTAGCGGTCCGTGGTGCGTCAGATTCCCGAGTTTTCTTGGGAATCGTATACGATCTTTTGCCAGTTGTGAAACTGCTGGCAGCCAAGGTTGCGTGTCCCAATCGGGCACCACCATTATCGCATGTGTCCCTTCCAAGCCGATTTTTCTCACTACTCGGCTGATAATGCTAAATGGTGGGAAAATATAAAAATAATTATTTTCCCAGGTAATAGCAAACGCATCTACTTTCCAAGCATCCGGTTCAGGATGCCAAGAAACATAACAGGGTAACTTGTTATTATTTCGTGATGCAAATAGGTCAACTTCAGGTGTACCCCATTTTTCACAAACGAAGTTAAACAAATGTGTAGAGAGAGACCACTCTAAATGGTCATGGAAATTTCTACTTTTATAATCTGCAAGTGTATTTTGTGACCCTGGAATATGCGCTACAGTCAGCCAGACTTGTTGAGCCTGTGCCCAGTTCCAAATCAGTTTAGATAACTGATTGCAAGACTTTGATTTGGTTCCACCCATGTTACGAATATATGCCATGGCAGTAGTATTATCAGTTAGTATTCTAACCTGTGATTTATTTATCTTTACTAAACTACGTAAGCCCAGATAAATAGCACGCAATTCTAGTGCATTAATATGGTCTGATTTTTCATCATCATTCCATCTACCTCCTGTTGTGACCCCATCTCGATGAGCTCCCCAACCTTCTAACGAAGCATCAGTAGTAATTACTGTATTAGGTTCCGCCATGCGGATTGGATTTGGTGAACTTGCTATATGTTGCATCCACCATCCAATATCCTGTAACCCTTCTTGCGAAATAAACATCTTTCGCTCAAAATTGCCTTTAGTTCGTGTTAACGCTAAATTTTTATCTATTTCTAGCGACTTAATATGGGCCTTCCCATATAACACCGCAGGTGCATATGAGGTCATTATGCCAATAAGAACAGCAACCTGTCTAATTTTTGGCTTTGATAACTTAATAAGCTGAGTCGCTGTAGTCATAAACTTAATTAGTTTTTGTTCTGTTATCGACACTGTAAGGGACTGTGTATCCAGAATAAACCCTAAACATTTAAGTTGTTTTGTTGGTTTAAACACTGACTTTTGTTGATGTACATAAAACCCCAATTTAGTGAGTAATGCACATAAATCCAAAACTGCATTCACACAACCAATTTGTGTTGATGCTATAATAAAAGAATCATCTATGTATGGAAACATTATATGACCCTTCCTCGCCATTACCGAGAAAACAGGTTTAAGCAATTTAGTAAATAAACGTGGCGCACAAGCTAAGCCATTCGGCATACAGGTAAACTCATAGAGTTGGTTATCCCAAATAAATCGAAGAAATTTTCGGTATTGTTCCATTATGGGAAGCGTATAATATGCATCCTGTAAATCAACACTAGCCATCCACGCATCTGGTGTAATCAGATCCGTGCCGTATCTAGAGAGAACATTTTAAAATGTCGATATTCCACCCTTTTATTAAGGATTGTTAAATCCAGGATCATTCGAACATCACCATTAGGCTTCGGTCTCGAGAAAATGTTTGAAATAAACTGTCCTGAACAGTGTGTCACTTTTTGTATAATTCCTTTCTCAAAGAATTTATGTACCTGTTTAGTTAGTGCGTCTCGCTCAACTGGTTGAATGTTATATGGAAAAGGTATTATACTTTGTACAGGAATTTGTGTAAAAGGAATTTGAACACCCCTAACTATTTCTATAATTTCTTGGTCACTAGTAATTTTGTGCCACTCAGAAATATGATTACTAATATTACCAGCCACAAAGTTGCTTACAGTTTGTGTGTTTTTAGAGGCTACAGGGACTTGTAAAGTTTGTGTTTGGACCTCTACTTGGACCCCCCCCTGGGGAAAGGTCTCGACGAGTTGAAACCTCGACCTATTGGCCGTGCGGTGTTGTCGGTCCAGCCTGGGCGAGCGCCCCGGCCCCGAAACCCTTGACCGAAGTTTGAACTCGGTCTGGTTCCTCTGGTGAACCGTCGTGGACGAAAATCCCCTCGTGACTTTTTGAAACGAGGAACTTCCTGTTTCTTCTTGCCATCCATGTTTTTGCCACTCTTGGCTGCAGTCTCTACCTCTTTATAGAGGTATTGTAGTTGACCGCCAAACATCTTGGTATTATCTAAAGGTTTCCCTTTAATCGGCTCTGGAGCAAGATAGAGCGTAAACTCCTTCCCCTCATTATCGGTAACCTTCTTAGAGCGAGCCACTTCTTTGCCAGCATCTGTGCAAACTGACTTGAAGACATTTTCATATCTTCGAAACGACAGGTAATTACCTGCCGCCGCTAGTACTGCAATGCCTTTGTCCATTGTCTTAGCCAAAGACGAGAACTTATTTTCACTCTGCATCCTATTAGCCACAGGAACAATAGCTGTTAGGGTAGCCAACACTGCCTTATGCACTGTGTGCAACACATCCTCAAACTTCTTACGGTCATCCGTCATATTGACATCCCGATCCATCTCTTTAATGATGGAGTTGGGAACACCCTTTATGCCTGTTAACTCATCTCCTAACTTGGAGATAACCTCCGCCGGTTTGAACGTGCGAAAATGACCATTCACGGTCTCGCGCATAAGCGTAGTGGTTTTAATCCGCTTAGCCTTTGGCTTCTCCACCTTCTTAGCCACTTTAGTGCCAATGTCCGCATAGACCCCTTCATATACGGTGTCTGAGTCTGATTCCGTAGAAGTAGACCCAGTGGACGACTCAGAAGAAGAATATTTCCTCTTCCTCTTCTTTTTTTTGGACTTAGTCTTCCGCTTTTTGCGCAAACCAGACTCTGCCCGCTCCTTGGTGAATTCATCACCCGAAGAAATCACCTGTTTCTTCTTCTTCCTCCGTTTAGGAGAAGGAGGAGGAGGAGCCTTAAGCTCCACCGCCGAGTCTGTGTCCAAGAAATCCTCAAATGAATCCTCTTGGACACTCGGCCTACGCCGCTTCCGAGACACAGGCGATTTGGCAGTCAAGATGTGGCTTTCCAATCTTGCAAAGCGAGCCTCCCAATCTGGAGGCGCAGGCACATCAGGCACTGCGTCCTCGTCCGGGTCGGAGAGGATATGCGCCCGGGGCTGTGTCGACGGCCCTGCCGACAACACGGGTGAGGAGTCGTACTCCTCGTCCCCTCCACTCGGAACACGCCCCTCGGCTGCTGCTGCACCGCGCTTACTCCGCTTCGTGGCCATCGGGAACTGAAACAAACATTTTTGATCAGTCCCGGTATATATATATGTCACAATATGGTTGTTTCAAACTCATTTGGACATCTATTGGTGTTAAAGAACGTGTTTATACCGTTATAACACAGGCGTAATAAGCTAAATTTGTGCGTGGGTTGTGGGTCAAGCCCAAACCTTACGCGGGGGCGGGACCAGTGTATCGGCCCGCCCATCCCTCTGTTCCGCACACTTCTCCCACCTGTGACTACTACGTCAACAAGTTGGAGAAAATGCTACGAAACTCGGAGAAAACGCCTGAAAAAGTTTTGTCTAGGGGAGTCTATAAAAGAAACCCAGGAGCATCTCCAACATTACTCTCTATTAGAGTACGAGAGAATTTCCACATGAGATAGGGCGAAACCCACATCTCTACCCATAGTCACACGGTGACCCGGGTGTTGACATAACCGCTAATGACCGGTTTGGTTCCTTCGAGAAACCCACTCGAGTGTTCTATCCTTGGTTGTTTATAACCAAATAACTCGTCCAAATTGGACCAACGAAAGTCTAAACTTTCCATATTGATGCTCTAATGCATCATAATTAAGCTAACCACAGTTTTTATTATACTTACTGCGTATTTGCTTGTATGTAGACTAATTTTGCCGGAGCAACCCAACGACACGTTATCCAGTCGTGAGTTGTATATGCTAATTGCTGGTACCGGACGTGCTTACCTCTCCCTAGCCTGAGGCTGTTTACCGAGGTAAAATATATATATATATATATATATATATATATATATATATATAAACTAATCTGACCATCCGAGCAGGTCTGGAGCGGTAGTGACCAAACACAGCTGGTATCAGGGTGGCCAAGAGCCACTCACAGGTATCGCCATAGTGGCAGAAGTAGGAACTAACTCCTAATATATAGAAGAGAACTGATAAGTGGTAGTGTAGTGTCCTTGTTTATATTCCCATAATAGATTATAGAGCACATATATATGTCATGTATAACGCATTATACAAGTATAAATGCTAAGGGAACATATCTACTTTGCGACTTCGTCTATCGGCGCATTGGTGGAGTGCCCCCCCCCCCCACCACCACCACCCCCGCTGTCGGGGAGTTGTATACCGGTGACCCCCCTCGCGCCACACACACTGGACGATTTAAATACGGATATGCTTACATCTCGCAGGACAGGAGACCACAATATTGCCTATACCCCCCCCCCGCCCCCCAAATAACAAATACAAAAATAAACAACAAAAATTAACCAAGTATAACCTCCACACTGTAGCACCTGACTAAACTAATAAAGTATGTACTAAGCGTGAAGCTATAGTTGACCAATACAACTTAAATTAATCCTGCAACCAATGTTTGCATACATGTAATTCTAAATCCACTCGTAACAAAACGGAGCAGTAGCAGCACCAAGGCAACCCCCTAATATTAATACCTCATCACAGGTATGGTGGGTAAATCAATGAGAGTGTAACATCAAATGACTTATTCTGTGCATCTATATCTACATGCACATAATAAGATCCAAATAAAACTTACAAAGCCTGACACTCTGACTTTTATAAATTTATAAAACGCTGATTCTGAGTGAGTGCTACCTGCTAGCCTAGCCAATGCTACTATTGGCTATGCCATGGCTTTGCCTATGCTATAGACTAGTTCGTTATTCCGACTGCGCATGTGCTGAAAAACCGCTTTACAGGCTGAGGTTTAATCACCATGTTTAATTCTTGTTCTAAATATTAAAATGTCAAATGTCTCAACAGAGATATGTTTCAAAGAAATATATATCCAATGTCTGATTAACCCTACTCATTTCCTAACTATACATATGTCATTAACCATAGGATATAAATAAAAGCATGAATAAAATAAGTAAAACTGACTGGCTATGAGCCTATGCCTATGGCTCTAGCACTAGTGACTAGTCTGGGTAGCCAGATTTGTCTAGATCTAAATGCAGATGGTATAAGACGTTCTGATTAGATCGATGTAAATGCAATGCTAGGTTACATTCACATCTTTATTTTATTTTTTTTAGTTAGGATTCTACGTCTCAAAGAGGAGCTGAAATGAGCTGAAAGTAGCACATTTCAGAGCAGCAGCCATTGCCTTAGTCTAAGCCTTAGCATGGGCCATATGGTTCTCGTGGGTTTGTTTTGCTGACACGCATCCCACAATGCACTGCGCGGCTGGAATGATGAACTAGTCTATCGAATCGATATTCATCATATTGATATTGTCGAGTATTGTAATTGTTCATACGATTATAAGCGATATATCATCATCTCATTCATAAATATAATTATATGCACCATACCTGTTAAGGCGAAAATACCAGCGCATCGGTGTTGAAAAAAAAAAGGTTATTCAACTGAAAAAAAACTATTTGGAAGTAAGAACACTTTAAACAGCATAGCCCTAGACAGTATTATAATCATGAATATGCTATATCATATGGCATATGAAGGCGGGCCGAGGGTGAGCGATATTAAGGGACCAACTAACGCCGTCTTTGGTAAACAGTCTTACTGTAAATGCACTATTGTCTGGACACACCGTAATAATTCGTACATTGTCTAGTCCAGTGAGTACGATGGGGACTGTATAAACTAGCCTAAATTACTAACTAGTTTCACTCGAGGTGTTTGTAAGGCCGAAAAAGATAGGCGTCATTAGCAACGGAGTCCGTGTTGTTTCCCGCACGCTTGTGTTATGGTCACGTGACCTAGATAGTTCCGAGTTTCCACACTTCATACACTGAGCGCTCTAGTCTCAGACCCTTCTTGGGGACGAGTCCGCGCGTAGATAAAGGATTCTCCCCCCCCCCCCCCCCCCCCCCCCCCCCCACACAGTAGACAGTCCTACGGGGTGAATCTTGTATCTAGTTTGCGCCATGCATTGGGGGAGGCATAATTTAAGCAAAACAAACTCGTGCAAAGCACATGATTTAAGTTGAAGCAGTGAGTGCAGATATGGAATCTATTAGTTTGCTCAAATAAAAAAAAAACTTTAAAAAAACATAGGCCTATTTCAGCTAGAGTTACATATGAAAGGCTTGGCCTTGGAAGTGCTTACATTGTGTTTATTTACCAATTTGTTGGTTTATTTGTCACTGTTTTGAGCAGTTTGGCCTCAAAAGTTGGGAGAAATGGGTTTTTTGATGGAGGAGAAATATTTTTTTAATCATGTAGCCTCACATCGTTGCTAAAAGCGCAGTATGTTGACACTTTGAATGCTCTGTTGAAGAATTAGATAGGTTCAGGCAGTACCCGCTAGGTGGCGGCACACACTTCGGCAGTCCCAATGGTGGCTGTAGTGTATATGACAGGGGGCGCCATAGGTGGTATTAAGTGTACTCCAAGATGACTAACTGCTAAGTGATGACATCACATGCACTCCATTGTATTACATACAACTCATCATCACGTCCTACACCATCTGCATTTAGATCTAGAGAAATCTAGATTTAGAACTAGATAGCCAGAGTGAGTTTTAGTTATTTTATTCGTGTTTTATTTATATTTGATGGCTAATAAAATGCCTAGAAAATTGGTAGGATTCATCAGACATCGGGTATTTATTTGAAACAAATTTCTGTTGGCACATTTAACATTTTCTTCAATTAGACCAACAATTTTAAAGTCTATATTTAGATCCAGAGGAAGCGGAATTTTCTTTTGTTTAGTGAGAATAAAATAAGATTTATGCTGGTAGAAAACAAGAACTGAGTGCTACTGGTGATGCATATGCTTTTCAGTCCCAACAAGATGACCATGATTATTTCAGATATCTCCAGCCAAAAACCCATTATTTGCATCGAAGCTATATAAACACACCAGCCCTACTGTTTGATGCATTTGAAACTACCCAGATAGCACACAGCCATCGGGCCGACGTCGGCTATTGGTCGCACCGTCGCGATCGACTTTCCACCGTCGGGCCGCCGTCGGGCCACCGGTGGATTTCCGACGTTAGGGTTCAATCCCTTTCCACTTTTGAGCCACCGTCGGGCCACCGTCGGGCCGCCGGTAGTGTTCCGACGTTGGGAATCAATCCCTTTCCACTTTTGAGTCACCGTCGGGCCTTCGTCGGCCCGACGGCGGTGTTCCGACGTTAGGGTTCAATCAAAACTTCCACTTTTGAGCCGTCGGGCCACCGTCGGGCCGCCGGTTGTGTTCCGACGTTAGGGATCAATCCCTTTCCACTTTTGATTCACCGTCGGGCCTTCGTCGGCCCGACGGTGGTGGGCCGCCGCAGGTTTGCACTCATTTTCCACGTCTCGTACACCGTCGGGCCACCGTCGCCCCGACGGTGGTGTCCCGACCTTAGGTTTTAAACCTTATCCACTTTTGAGCCACCGTCGGGCCACCGTCGGGCCGCCGGTTGTGTTCCGACGTTAGGGTTCAATCCCTTTCCACTTTTGATTCACCGTCGGGCCATCGTCGGCTCGACGGTGGTGGGGCCGCCGCAGGTTTGCATTCATTTTCCACGTCTGTTCCACCGTCGAGCCACCGTCGAGCCGACGTGGTGGGCCGCGCTTGCGCAGTTCTTTAAATTTGGATTCCGGCTCGAGTCGCCCGCGGAACACGTGCGATTGTTGATCAGTGTTCTTTTTCTACCAGTAACTCCAGAAATAACCAGAATTTTAAGGAATTATTTAACAGGTATGTTTATTAATATGTTTAGATTATTTTGTAAAAGTTTTGTAATTTATTACGAAGTATTAGTGGAATTATTCGTGTTAATACGATTTGAATCATCCGATACGGTTTGTTTACTTCGAATCGCCACCTGACTCGAGTCGCCGGCTCGAGTTGCCAGCACAACATGTGCGATTGTTGATCAGTGTTCTTTTTCTACCAGTAACTCCAGAAATACCAGGAATTTTGAGGAATTATTTCACAGGTTTGTTTATTAATATGTTTAGATTATTTTGTAAAAGTTTTGTAATTTATTACGATGTATTAATGGAATTGTTCGTGTTAATACGATTTGAACGGTACGGAATGTTGACGAAGGACCGCCATCTTGGTTTTTTCCGAGAAGACACTGTCACTATAGTGTCAATACGTACAGACTATATTAAATTTATTAAGTATGGGTTCTCGATTTCTATTAATTTTGAATAAAACTAATATTTTTGCACCTGTAGGCTGTACGTACTGACACTACAGTGACAGTGTCTTCTCGGCTCGTCGGGTCGACGGCGGCAGCCGCCGTCGAGTCGACGGTAGATGGTTGGACAAAACAACGTCGGCCCGACGGCGTTTGTCGCCGTCGGGCCGCCGGCGGCAGCCGCCGTCGAGTCGACGGTGGATGTTTGGACAAAACAACGTCGGCCCGACGGCGTTTGGCGCCGTCGCCCCGACGGCGGCAGCCGCCATCGCCCCGACGGCGTCGGGGTGACGGCGGCTGCCACCGTCGGGCCGACGGCGTTTGGCGCCGTCGCCCCGACGGCGGGAGGTTGGACAAAACAACGTCGGCCCGACGGCGTTTTCCACCGTCGGGCCGCCGGAGTGGCCGCCGTCGGGCCGACGACTGTGTGCTATCTGGGTAGCTTCAATTATGGGTTATTCCTGGGGTTTTCCCCCCAGCTATTAGACCATCAGTCTGACCAGACTTGTGCACATACAACATGCTTATTAACTAAGATCCAGGATCATAGAAATATTCTGGAGTTTTATTTCATTAGCAAATTGAATACTTTTATATTCATATCTATTTTTTATTTATCTTTTGTTGAAAATACTTGAAAGCATATTTTCCATAAACTCAGAATTTCATTGCCTCCTATCATCTAATTGTGGATCCTGAAAAGATTTCCAATCTCTATAATTTAGGCCGATTTGATATTTCCCTAACCTGATTTTTAATTTGATGTATGAATCACTGACCTAGGTGAGTGTTCTCACTTTTAGATATGATGTAGCAGTGTGTATTTCAACCTTAGTTTGAGAGTACACACAGGTTCATGGTGCCATGATTCACAACACGACAAGAAGATAGTATTAAGTATCACAGCTCCTTATTACCTTGCAATATGGCCGACTATCCTCAAAGTACCTGTTTAATCTACATATACCTGGACATGTACCTAAGCAATATAGTACTAGAACTTAAAGTTGCACAGTCCGAGGGTTTTGAGTTTATGTCATTTTTCTGAGATAAATATATTAAATTGATTGTCATAATATACCTTACTTTAGTTTTAAGTAATCACCCGATCTTAATCAACTTTATGTCATTTTACTTCTCCTGGTAAGAGCTATGGAACTATATCAAAATATGGTACTTTCTATGGAGTTGAAAAAATGAGTTGGGATAGCTATTTGAAGTAAGGTTTATTTTAAATGGCTACATTTTGAAATATTTGAAGTGTAAACATGTAAAATTAGTTTTGGCAAGCACACCAAAATTCTGACACCATAGGTTTCTGCAGTAACTATTAAAATGGCTCAGTATTCCCTTCTATGTACCAATAAATGAGTAATAAGTGCATCCGTATATATGTTAGATATGTAGAATCCATTCTAAATAATTGTTTTGGTTTTGAACATGTTATGCTTCATCAGACTATGCAGCTTTAAGTTACACATGCTACAATGGCAGCTACAGTGTTAGCAACATTAATCGGTTGCGAAAGGTCGGGAGTTCGGTTCCCGATCGAATCAAACCCAGTGGGGCAGCACTTTAAAGTCATCATGAGTGCGCACTGTCACAAGTTGGTACCCGTCCTGATATGACTTTAGATGTTGCCAGGACGTAAAACTCCAACAACCAACCAACATTAAACATGGCAACACAGTAAACCAACAGATAATGACTATCAGAAGTACCATAAGGCCAGCGGCTACTGTAAAAGTACAACGTCTGAGCACTTTGACTTCTGGATACTGAATGCTTTATTCACCGTCCAGGGCTCTGAACCACCGGCCAAACTTTCCATGACGTCATCTCATTAACATATTCCTTTGTTCTCTCTCAATGCCTGGATCCCATTATGCATCTCATTAGCATATATTACAGCTACCTAGGCTTGTAGTAGCGATGCAGCACACGGGGGGTTAAGTTCAAGATTTTCTCTTGTCCAACCTGGAAGACACAGGAGGGGGTGGACGGTGAGTTAAGTTAGTAATCTCAATTGCAATGTACCAATAGCACATTATCACAGACAACAGCCAGACACTCCACATTAATAGCTAGTTCTCCAAGTACCATCGGCACTCAGCCTAGACAAGACATATCCATGTAGGGTGGGAGGGAGGTGGCATTTATTACAGGCTATAGATGAATGCTGTGAAAGTACGTCTGAACACTTTGACTTCTGGATACTGAATCGTTTATTCACGGCCCAGGGCTCGCTGAACGCGCCGGCTAAACTTTCCATGACATCATCTCATTTGCATAATCCTTTGTCCAAACCTTTACATCTCATTATCATACATTAGCCACATGCCTATACGTCTATTACGCATATATCACAAATGCTGCTTGCCTGAAGATCGAACCAGAAGTGAGGCATTTGGAAGTGTAATCGTTGTGACACAACCTATTATCGCCTTAGTAAGGCATTGTAAACTTGGTGACTAAACATTATTGTTCCCGGAGAGCATCTTGTGGTTATGTGAACTATCTATGTTACTGAATAACAAACAATGACTAGAAGGCTTGCAACTGTACCACGGGTGATTATACGACCTGGGTTCGTTACACCATGCAGGAGGTTGTCAACAGGTTGGTTGGTTGTTGGAGTTTTACGTCCTGGTAACATCTAAGGTCATATCAGGGCGGAGACTGTCAGCAGGTGGATTGCATTACAATCATGCCATGGGAGAGTAGATGGTGTGAAAGTATGACGTCTGAACACTTTGACTTCTGGATACTAAATGCTTTATTCACTGTCCAGGGTCCTGAACCGCCGGCACGTTTGTGTCTCTGACGTCATCTCATTTACATATTCCTTTGTTTTCCACATGTGCCTTGGTGTCTTTTATGCATATATTACATCCCTCCCTTCAAAAGTATTTCTGGGATATGCAATATCTCAAAGATTGTCACCGTTACACGTACCAAGTTTACATATTAAAATACAATAATACAATAATAAAAGATAATATCATGGGTACTTAGCTTTCAACCACAGGTTAGCCACTGTCCAATTGTACCCAGTCACGTATGTCCTTTGAAAATGTCCGGCTGCTTAGCCTCCTATATGACACAGTGTCCAGTTTGACATAATACAAATATAACGACTCTGAAAGCAAACAATACTTAAACTAACATGCACATGTGTTCATGTGTGATTACAGTGACTAACTTATAGGTCTAGCCTGTCTGCCGGCCTAATCACCCGATCTGACCTAGTTAGATTAGCTGCGTTGTTTACATTTCACTGCGCTGTCGGCACACTTTGTGCCTGCCCGACTGGCTCGGGCTGTACCAATTCTGGAGCCCTTATAACTTGAACCCTGTTCCTGTACAACATGTTGCCTGACTCATTTAAAATTTGATACTCCCTTCCCAAAATTCCTGAATGACCCAAAATTACCGCTTTCTTCCATTCCCCTACATGGTTTTTGTACTTGACGCTATCACCAGTTTTCAGTGGTCTGTGTGGCTTGCCACATTTTTTGTCATGGAGAGTTTTCTGACTTTGTTGGCGCTTCGCCATTTGTGCCCTTTTTGGATTTTGTGTTTCGGGTATTAAATTATCTTCCGCCATCGGCAACCTCCCCCTTAACCTTTTGCTCATGAGCACTTGAGCCAGAGATGCATTCAGCACAGGCAAGGGAGTGTTCCTGTAGTTAAGCAACGCTAGCTGAAAATCTGTTTTCGTGTGTAAGCATTTTTTTAACATGTTTTTGAATGTTTGTACAAATCTTTCGATTTGGCCGTTGCTTCGGGGGTATTGCGGACTCGAATATGTGGCCATAAACCATAGTGTTGTGCAAATTCTTTGTACTGGTGGCTCTTAAACTGTGGACCGTTGTCTGAAATCACCTGGTTCGGAATACCATGCCTAGCGAAGTTATCCTTCATGGCCTCGATAATCGTGACAGACACCATATCCTTCAACAAAATTACCTCAGGATATTTAGTGTAGTAATCTACGGTTATTAGGTAATTCTCGTGATTTATTTCAAATAAATCCGCCCCTATTTTTTCATAAGGTTGACATGCTATCGGATGGTTTATCAATGGCTCGTTATGCAAATTCTTTCGATTATTTTGGCATGTGTCACACCGACTGACTTTTTCCTCAATTTGTTTATTGATGTTAGGCCAGAACATGCAGTCACGCGCTAACTGCTTGGACTTAGTGATACCCAAGTGTGTCTCGTGCAATGCTTCAATCATTTAACCGCGGAGCTTTGGGGGTACCACAACCCGATTGCCTTTCATCACTAAGTTGTTCTCTACAGTTAGTTTGTCTTTGTGTGGAATGTATTGCCGTAGACATGGCGGTGTCTGTATGTGTGTAGTGTCCCAACCGTTCTCGTTATGTGTTATTAACATGGACATGGATACATCATTTTCATACTCTTTGACAATTTTACTTAACAGACTGGATGATTGGATGTCCACTGCAGCGACTCTGAGTGTGTCGTCAAATAGGTCAGTGTGACCTACATTGGCACTGTGTGCTCTGGACAATGTGTCTGCAAAGAACATTAGAGAACCCTTAACATGACACAACTGTATGTTGTAATTCTGTAATTGCATTCGCATTCTTTGCATCCGTGCTGACAGTTTTTTTATTGGTTTTTGCATTATCGCCACCAATGGTTTCTGGTCAGTTTGAATTTGAACTTCTTTGCCGAAGATATAGTCATGAAACCTCTGACAGCTGAAACATATTGAGAGCATTTCTTTTTCGATAGTGGCATAGCCACACTGCGCTGAGTCGAGCGCATGAGATGCGAGTGCGATTGGTTAATGTTTTTGCTAAACATGTTTTCTATATGTGTACCAAGCGATTTGTTTGTAGGTGGTGTCGTTTTAGAGATATTTCACTTTTTCTGTATTGTCTGTATGAAGACTGCTCACGGCCATTGATAATGCCTTGAGTTTGACGGTACGTGCAGTGCAAAACGTCAGTTTTATTACAAATTAATAGAAATCCAGAACCCTAACCGTATCAATTTAATATAATCTTTTTGCTAAACATGTTTTCTATATGTGTTCCAAGCGGTTTGTGTCTAGGTGGTGTAATTTGAGAGATATTTGACTTCTTCTGTATGAAGATTTGCTCACGGCCGTTGACAATGCATTTGAATGGAAGTGTCCCTGGCAAACTGGTGTCCCTCGGAATCCGCATCACCTGCACTTGGACCACCAAGCAGCCAGAGTGGCACTGGACCCCGACTATCTGGGCACCTGGCATGTTGGCGCACGCTGTCACGTGGGTGATCCACGTGCGCGTGTTTACACTACACGCCTTCGTCTACACACGACTCGTGATTCGCTGATGAGTCCTCGACCGACTCCGATGGACCAATAGGAAGCCGGGACTGGATAGCACATGATCGACAACAATTATACGCACTCTACAAAACGTCATATATATCATAAGCCGGATCGTGTGCTATAACCTTGTTTGCATGGTAGCCCAAACAAAACTATAACGATGGAGGTGTGCTATATTCCGTGGCAGAACCACCAACAAACACTATGTTGCTTCCATTGGATTCAATGAAGTGGGAGAAGTAAAAAGGTTGCTTTAAATATATATAAATAAATATATATATATTTAAAGCATATATATATATAATATGTATATGTGCTCTATAATCTATTACGGGAATATAAACAAGGATTCTATGTATCTTCTGTTCCCTACATTATCTATATTAGGCCCTATACTATACTCACTACATCATATCTACTGGCCCTGCGTAGTTACAGTATTGGCCACACCGGCGCCACATGTGAGGGGCCCTGACCACTTGCATACCAGCTGTGTCTGGTCGGTATCTCCAATACACCCATTTGGACGGTCAAATCTTATATATAAACACACATGTAAGCTTCAAACAAACCCGAACAAATCAGCATAATACATGTTGCAAGAAATGCCCAAAGTCATAGTAAGTGGAAATTCAATCAATGAAGGTAAATTTAGGAAAGGTTGCAATAAATAAATAAGTGCCTACATACATTATGTCCCTGCAATGTCATAACATAGCAATATAAATGTACATACGTAAACAAACACAGCGAACGCACTAGTGTACATGTTTGTAGACGACAATCACCATCAGGGCCTGATGAGTAGAGTCATCTCAAAATGGCCTGAAGCTGAAGGCTGAGTGATAGCTAAAACCAATCCGCCCATCGACTCAGACAAGTATGTCTTCCGTCGCATATGCAACAAGCATTTCTTTGGATTGTAATACAATAAAATAATGAATATGACATAAACAGTGCCAGATTTACCTATAGGCTGAAGCCTAGGGCCTAAAAATGTAGGTTATAAAATGTTCTACCTTTGGGAGCGGCCTCACAAGTGGAATAGCCCAGGGCCTCAATTCATCTGAATCGGGCACTGGACATAATGGTATTTTCTACATCTACCCGGTGCAATGTCTTTTGATTATAATAATATACGACTGAGTCATTCCCGTAGAAATAAATTGTGTGCAATAATGTTTTATGCAGCTACAACCTTTTCACAAAAGTAAAACAAGAAAACATTTGAGCCTTTTTGAGGGCAGCTAGTCTATACCATATCATAGTGGCGTTCTCTGTGGCGGAGTGGTTAGAGTGTCTGACTTTTTTCTAGGTCAGACTCCTAATCTGAGGGTCGGCGGTTCGATTCCCCGTGCCCCCAGCTCTGCCAATTTGGATTTCCACCGCTGTGTATAACTTACATCGTCATCAAAGGCTGGTTGCTCTCATACCATGTCTATGTGGTGTGGGAGGTTAAAAATCCCTTGGGTCAGTAAAAGTGTAGGCTCGGGCTTTCTATCGACCAGCAGTGGAGTGGGGAAGACCAGTCGTCTGTGACTGGGATTTCCCCTGTTTGGGACAACTAATGTACAAAAAAAAAAAGAGAGACAAATAAGTGTTCACACTTCCTGTCTACCATTTGCTATATCGCTATATAGTTTATTAAACCCATTAGATCAATTAACAACCTTTAACTTCTATCCAAATTTTATTTCCCTTAGCCACAAATTATATAACTGTGAACTACTGACACTAAATTGATTCTGTGCTTTTGCATTCTGTAAAAGCGATGGTTGAATAAAAACCAAACAATTCTCTCCGTGAATATGGCCTATGCTGCCGAAATGGCATAAAAAAACACACCAATCAATCAATCAATCATGATCAATCTTGCTGATCCTGATGTTTGTGATATACGTTTGGTTGATTATTGGAGTTTTACGTCCTGGCAACATCTAAGGTCATATCAGGACAGGTACCGACTTGTGACAGTGCGCACTCATGGCGACTTTATAGTGTTTCCCCACTAGGAGACCAGGCCGCCAGTCCCGTGACCAGATATCCCGAGTCACATTATCCTGTCACATTATCCTGACCCTCTCCTAATAATGCCAAGCGCCTGGCTAGGAAGCAACAAGTATTATTTTGGTTTGAATCGACCGGGAATTGAACTCCCGAGCTTCCGCACAGGAGGTCTGCGCTGTACCGATTTGGGCTCCGTGTCCGGTTTGTGATACACGAGAATTGGCGTGTAAGAACCAGCGATAGTGATATCATGCATATAGTGTCCGCGTGTACACGATAGCATCGCGCGGTCTGACATTGTGACGGAGTGTGTGGCGCGTGGGGCGGCTCCTCTGGTGTGATGCTCACGCGATGATTCATACAGCCCTCCCGCCTCACACCACCGGGTGACACGGCGCCCCACCCAAATCAAGAACCATGTCGAGATCTAGACTGTGAACATCGCCTAAGTCTCCTCACTCAGTGATCTACTTCACCCGCGAATTGGTGTCGGCAAGACGTGGAATACGCAGAACAACAAGCCTACACTGAGCGTTAGTACTGTTAGGCCAGTGCAGCTTGTCTCCAACCCAGTCAAGAACCATCAACAACTGGGCAAGACGTAAATACACCAAAATTGAATCAGCATCAGTAGGCAGTACCACCGGGAACACCACTACCGGCTTAGTTATTTACTACAAATCTTCACATCCCTGCGAGCATCTGGAACTTTGTTGGTGATCGAGCTTCGGTAGACATAGACATAGTATCTCTATGGCTATGAGATTGTTCGTCCTCGGTTCTACTTTGAATTAATTACACCGCGTCGCTGTAGCCATAAATAATGATAATGGACGTGCTCAAGTCCATCTTGCATCCAGATGAGCTCCTTGCTCTGGTTCGGTACAAACTCTACGGGATTAGCACGCTGAAACCCAAGCACGACGTCGTAAGTAGAGTGATTTAATATCATATATATATATATGTAATATATATACACATAATGTGACAGAGGTCCCGTATATGTATATATTTTTTACCTCGGTACTACGCCTCCGGCTACTCGTAGTCCAGGGAGAATGAAGCACATCCGGGTCCAGCAATTAGCATAATCAACTCACAACAGGAGGATGTTTGTGAGCAGCTCCAGCAGTTTTCCTACATAAACTACAAAACCAACAAGGTTAGTATCTTACAAAATGGGTACGTTGGTTTAGTTCATGTTAGCATTCACGTACAAAGTTTTAAAAAACTTTTCCATGAGTTAATACTGCTTTACAGCTTAATTACGATTGTATTGTTAAGGATCGTTAGAACAATGTATACATTGTTTGGTTACTTAAGCCGCCCATTGCCTCATCGCCCGGAGAGATGTTTGGCAGGAGCCATTTACATTGCTAGGATTTATTCCTGGGTTTCTTTAAGATTCCCCACTTAAGTATTTTGATAAGGCGTACCTCTGAGTCCTATAGTATTTTCATCATCTTGTTGGCGAAGAAAGCCACAGGTGGGAGAAGTTTATAGGACAGAGAGTGTGGGAGGGACCGCTACACTGGTCCCTACCCCTCGATTGGATCGGTTGGATTCTCATACCGTCATCCTATGACTGTCTATTAACCACACGGCTGTGTTAAAAATGGTTTAAATACAGTTTTAGCGCCATGGTACATGTCATATATGTACATGTATGGAGGGGAGAACATTCCCGTGACACATGGGGGGAAATAAACCACTCTCTACTCAACACACAATGTGTACGGACGTCCATCTTGTATCACTCTTACATGGTGTCAGATGTAAAATGGTTGACTCAAGTACCACAACATCTCTGACTGGCCTCAGACCACCAGGCCCACTAATTCTCGAGAAAAATGCAGCCAGTAATTGGAAAATATGGTACCGGGCCTACAAAATTTATGCCACGGCAGCAGGAGTCAAGACCAAACCGGAGGACGTACAATGCTGCATATTCCTGCACGTGGCTGGGCAGGAAGCTCAGAAAGTGCGCGCTACTTTCCAATTCACACACAGCGAGGAGGACAAGATGGAGCCATTGTTAAATGCGTTTCGTGAATACTGCACAGGCAGAGCCAACATAATTATCACGAGATATCGGTTCAACACACACAACCAGACCACGGAGGATACGGCCACTTACATCACCACCCTCCATGACCGGGTGACAGACTGTCAATATGGGGAGATGGAAGAGATCCTCCTACGCGACAGGATAGTAGCAGGCGTCCGCAACATGGAACTACGGGACAAACTACTCCAAACGGCTGACCTAACACTGCAAAAGGGCCTGGAGATATGTCAACTAAGTGAGTTCAAAGCCAGGCATTTGGAGGAGAAACAAGACGAGCTATCCCAAGAAGTGGACGCCATTGCAGCCAGGGATGCCGGTGCCGGGTCGCGACTGCCCACCAAACCAGGAGTGCCATCCTGGGACAGCGAGCGTGTACCCAGTTACGGATTTTAGCCAGGGTCGATGAGATACACGAGGCAGGAACTCAGGGATCGCTCAGTGAACGTGCGGACAAAATGGTGAGCAAATACTCTGATGTGTTTACTGGGCTAGGCCTAATAAAAACTGATGCTGTAATATACACTGATCCAAATGTGAGGCCTATAGTCGATCCACCACGACGTATTCCATACGCAATTCAGGGTAAAGTTCACGACGAGATTAAACGAATGGTTAAGCTAGGAGTAATCATAGAGCAACACGAGCCCACCAAATGGGTGAACTCTATCACCATTGTATGCAAACCGAATAAGTTAAGAATTTGTCTCGACCGCACGAAGCTCAACAAAGCGATCATGAGAGGCCCCTACCCCAGTAAGACTATCGATGAAGTTTTAGCCAACACTGCCCATGCAAAATACTTTTCTGTGTTAGACGCAAAGTCAGGGTACTGGCAGATCGAGCTTAGCAAAGAAAGTTCACTCCTCTGCACATTCAACACCCCCTGGGGGCGGTTTAGATATACCCGCCTGCCCTTCGGCATTAAGACAGCCGGGGATATCTTTATCGAGGAGATGCAGCGCATTATGGGGGATCTGCCAGGTGTAGGGGTGGTGACGGACGACATATTGATATACGGGTCCACGATAGAGGAGCACAACAGCAGGTTGCAAGCAATACTGGAGCGGGCAAGATCAGTCAACTTAAGACTTAACTCTGACAAAACTAAGATATGCCAAACACGAGTTTCATATGTAGGCCATTTGCTCACACAAGATGGAGTAAAACCAGACCCCTCTCGAGTTCAAGCGATCATAGACATGCCCACTCCACACGACAAACCCAGTGTGCAGCGATTTCTCGGCATGATCGGATATGTGCAAAAGTTCATTCCGAACATGTCAGAAATCGCTAAACCTTTACGAACGTTGCTGGCGAAAGATGTGGCGTGGCACTGGCAAGCAGAGCAAGAAAGCTCTTTCAGAACCTTAAAACAAAAACTGAGAAACACTCCAGTCCTAGCCTACTATGATGTAAACAAAGCAATCGTCATCCAAGTGGATGCCTGCCAATCAGGGCTGGGGGCCGTGCTGTTACAGAGCGGAAAGCCGGTAGCGATGGCATCCAGAGCACTCGATCACGCACAATCCAATTATGCGGTGATCGAGAAAGAAATGCTAGCCATTTGCTTTGGATGCCAGCGATTCCACGAATACGCATATGGTAAAAAGATAAAAATTGAGACCGATCACAAACCCCTCATTTCGATAATGGAGAAGCCCATTCACAAATTATCTGCACGCATGCAGCGTATGCGCATGCGGCTATTGAATTATAATGTAGTGTTGACACACGTAAAAGGGGTTCACCTTTTTTTTGCAGACGCACTTTCCCGAGCGCACAGTGACACACTAGAGCCCAGCTGCCTGTTTGATGATGAAGTCAGCGTGGCATCAGTCACAGCCACGTCAGACATAATGACAGAGATACAACAAGAGTATGAGACAGACGATGACATGAAACAACTAAAACAATACATAAACGACGGATGGCCAATGTCAGACATGAACACGACAGCAGCGTTAATCCCATACAAAGCACATAAAGATGATCTGACGATCGAAAATAATAAAATAATGAAAGGCAACAGACTCGTCATCCCCAAAAACACACGCAAAAAAATCATCGAAATCCTTCACGAAACACACTTAGGGATCACCAAAACAAAACAATTAGCATGTGACACCGTATTTTGGCCCAACATTGACATGCAGATAGTCCAAAGAATAGAACAATGCGCAACATGCCAAGCGAACAGGAAACAACTACACCACGAGCCATTAATAAGTCACCAAATACCAAACCGTCCATACGAAAAAATAGGGACGGACCTGTTCGAATTAGACCAATGAACAGTACATCATAACAGTAGATTATTATTCTAAATACCCCGAAGTGACACTATTAAACAACACGTCATCTCACAACATAATTAAGGCCCTTAAAGAAAACTTTGCACGACACGGGATACCACAAACAGTAGTCTCAGATAATGGCCCACAGTTCAGAAGCAGAGAATATACCGCATTCGCAAAGCACTACAACTTCACACCAGTTTACTCTAGTCCACAATTTCCCCAAAGCAATGGCCAGATCGAGAGGTTCATCCAAACCATAAAGAACATGATGATAAAATGCAAAGCACAAAATCGGGACGTAGAATTAGCGTTACTAAACTATAGGAACACACCTCTGGTCACACTAAACGCATCCCCAGCTCAGCTCCTAATGAGCCGGCGGCTCAGGTCGAGAGTCCCAACGCACCCGATGAACCTCAAACCCAAAACACAAACAAACAAAACACAGCTGATCAACAAAACACAACAACAACAAAAATACTACCACGACATCAGATCAGGACGACCACACAAACAATTAAAAGCAGGCGACAAGGTCCGATATCAAAATCACAAAAAACAATGGGTCCCAGGCACAATCACCGGCACCAAAGGACCGACAGGCCGAGAATACCAAATAAGAAAACCAGACAACAATCACATAAACAGAAACCACATCCACCTAATGAAAACACCTGACGAAGAATACCTAACCGATATAGCCCCAGACATTAGACAATCAAGTCCTTAAGTTTTGTGGCGAAAAAAGGCATTATAGAACCATCACTACACGGTGCTGGGGAACTCATTTCCAATATTTTCTTAAGACCGAAACCAAATGGAGATGTTAGACTAATTTGTTATCTAAGGTTATTTAACAAATTAGTAGAATACAAACATTTAAAAATGTTTTCGTTAGACACAGAAAGCGACTTGGTCACACCAGGTGCCTGGCTAGCCAGCGTTGATCTTAAAGAAGCATACTACACAGTACCCATTTATAAACTCGATCGAAAATATCTGAGATTCTGTTGGAATGGCAAACTTTATGAGTTCACTTGTATGCCGAATGGACTGGCTTGCTGTCCACACATTTTCACAAGGTTACTTAAAACAATTTTTTCCCTGATGGCTAGGGAAGGACATTATGTTTCCATACATTGATGATTCATTTATTGTCACACAAACACAACAATGCCTGAAAGCAGTAGACAAATTATGTGAAACATTTACAAAATTAGGTTTCTACATGCATGAAACTAAATCAGTACTAACGCCAACAAACAAATGAAAATTTCGGGGTTTCTTTATTGAGAGTACAGAAATGATCATTTCATTAATAACAGAACAAAAAGTTGATAAATTCACAACAACAGCAAATCAATTACTACAATTGAACAAACCAAAAATACGACAAGTCGCAGTATTGATAGGAATAATGATAGCCTACACACCAGCTATTCTATATGGCAAGGCTCATATCAAATCTCTAGAGATAGATAAAAACTTGGTGCTTGCACACACGAAAGGAAACTTTGAGTGGTCCATGACAATTTCGCCAGAAGACCAAAATGATATAATCTGGTGGCTTTCACACATTAACAACTCACCCAACCGATTAGGATGGGAGAGCCTAACACTACGGTTACGACTGTAAAGTCATCGGCTGGCAGCTGTAGTTGTGTAGGTAGGCTAATAGGAAATCACTACAGGCAAGTATAAGAAAGGCAGAGTATAAAGTGTGCAGGAAGAGCTTGACGCCTCAGGTTTACTATTATATAGTGGTTTTAGAATCCAAGATGGCCTGTCACATGACCAGATCCTCCAATCAACAGTAAGCATTCACATATCCACCAATTAACAGTAAGCATGCTTGTATCCATGCCTTGGTTGTTTTGGCCTCACTGCCCTGTTGTGTCTGGGTGTGCAGTGATCCGTAAATAACAGTTGGGGGGGGAGGGGGTTTGTGACTGTTAGATGATACTTAACTTGTACTAAAGTACACTTGCATTTTGCAAACTAAAGCAGACTGTTAGAGGATACTGTTAGAGGATACTTAACTTGTAGTTGTACTAAAGTACTTACATTTTGCACACTAAAGCAGACTGTTAGAGGATACTTAACTTGTACTAAAGTACACTTACATTTTGCAAACTAAAGCAGGCTGTTAGAGGATACTTAACTTGTACTAGACATGGACAATCTCTAAGAAAATGTACACACCTTTAGCAGCATTTGAGATGTGGACTTATCGAAGGATGATGAAAATATCATGGACAAAGAAGATCACCAACAAAGAAGTTCTCAGAAAAATTAAAAATAAGAAAAGCTTGTTTGCCACTATACAGACAAAGAAACTTATTTATTTTGGCCACAGCATTCGTCAGAGTTCAATATACCGTACATTGTTGGAAGGGAAGGTGAATGGCAGCAGAGGGAGAGGGAGACCAAGAACATCATGGTTTACAAATATTTCACAGTGGACAGGCTTGAATTATTCACAGTCTATCAGAACAGCACACCATCGGGACAAGTGGAGAACCATTGCATCCAACCCTCGACTGATTGATTGAACTTATACTAAAGTTCTTACATTTTGCACACTAAAGCAGACTGTTAGAGGATACTTAACTTGTACTAACGTACACTTACATTTTGCACACTAAAGCAGACTGTTAGAGGATACTTACCTTGCAGTTGTACTAAAGTACACTTACATTTTGCACACTAAAGCAGACTGTTAGAGGATACTTAACTTGTACTAAAGTACTTACATTTTGCACACTAAAGCAGACTGTTAGAGGATACTTAACTTGTACTAACGTACACTTACATTTTGCACACTAATGCAGACTGTTAGAGGATACTTAACTTGTAGTTGTACTAAAGTACACTTACATTTTGCACACTAAAGCAGACTGTTAGAGGATACTTAACTTGTACTAACTAAAGCACACTTACATTTTGCACACTAAAGCAGACTGTTAGAGGATACTTAACTTGTACTAACGTACACTTACATTTTGCACACTAAAGCAGACTGTTAGAGGATACTTAACTTGTAGTTGTACTAAAGTACACTTACATTTTGCACACTAAAGCAGACTGTTAGAGGATACTTAACTTGTAGTTGTACTAAAGTACACTTACATTTTGCACACTAAAGCAGACTGTTAGAGGATACTTAACTTGTACTAAAGTACTTACATTTTGCACACTAAAGCAGACTGTTAGAGGATACTTAACTTGTACTAACGTACACTTACATTTTGCACACTAAAGCAGACTGTTAGAGGATACTTACCTTGCAGTTGTACTAAAGTACACTTACATTTTGCACACTAAAGCAGACTGTTAGAGGATACTTAACTTGTACTAAAGTACTTACATTTTGCACACTAAAGCAGACTGTTAGAGGATACTTAACTTGTACTAACGTACACTTACATTTTGCACACTAATGCAGACTGTTAGAGGATACTTAACTTGTAGTTGTACTAAAGTACACTTACATTTTGCACACTAAAGCAGACTGTTAGAGGATACTTAACTTGTACTAACGTACACTTACATTTTGCACACTAATGCAGACTGTTAGAGGATACTTAACTTGTAGTTGTACTAAAGTACACTTACATTTTGCACACTAAAGCAGACTGTTAGAGGATACTTAACTTGTAGTTGTACTAACGTACACTTACATTTTGCACACTAAAGCAGACTGTTAGAGGATACGTAACTTGTACTAATGTACACTTACATTTTGCACACTAAAGCAGACTGTTTGTTAGAGGATACTTAACTTGTACTAAAATACACTTACATTTTGCACACTAAAGCAGACTGTTAGAGGATACTTAACTTGTACTAAAGTACTTACATTTTGCACACTAAAGCAGACTGTTAGAGGATACTTAACTTGTACTAAAGTACTTACATTTTGCACACTAAAGCAGACTGTTAGAGGATACTTAACTTGTACTAACGTACACTTACATTTTACACACTAATGCAGACTGTTAGAGGATACTTAACTTGTACTAAAATAGACTTACATTTTGCACACTAAAGCAGACTGTTAGAGGATACTTAACTTGTAGTTGTACTAAAGTACACCTACATTTTGCACACTAAAGCAGACTGTTAGAGGATACTTAACTTGTACTAAAGAACATTTACATTTGCCTGCAGACAGCCTTGTCGGCCGATCTGCAGACATGCTACGAGTTCTTGAACCAAACAAGTCGGAGTTTTGCTGCCGTTACCCAAGCCCTGGATGGAGACCTCAGGTAGAGTACATCACCAAGTGCACACGTGACTAATTAACGAGCTAACTAGTTAAGGAGGTCCGGGGGCATACTCCCCCCAACAAATGTTGAAATTTCGATGGCGTGAAATGTCATTTCCTTACAAGTACTTCATAGAATGAGTTATTTTAAAACCGAGGTTTTACTCTTTCTTTTCCTTTGTATTTATATTTGAGTGCTTGTTAAATAAAAATATTCCTTTCCTTTATTTTAAAATAATGTAACTAGCCGATGGAACAGAAAATATAACAGGGACCCACTTTGTATGAGGCATTGGAACATGGTTCATTAAAGAAATGTGCATTGGAAAATGTGTTGTATTTGGTGAGAGTAGAATCTTTTTAATCATTAATTGTATTAACTTGAGTAACCGACTAATGTGTACTTACATGACAGACTGGTCACGTGATTCAAATGTATCCTCGCATAGTTTTTTTATGTTACTGGCTCAATAACATTCAAACTGTGATTGTACTGACAGGCATATCATTTCACAGTCCAGCACCTTAAGCTCTCGCCTGACACAAACTTAACAGGCATTTATAACTTTTAGCTTTATACATACATGTATTCTAACATAAATTGTATATAGATATGAATACAAAAAGAGATATTGGCATACATAATAACATACCATAAAAATACATATAATTAAATAACAAAAGCTGTAGAATTATTGTGGGGAAGGCCAGGCCCCTGCCCCCAACCCCCACTTCCACCACCCCTGAATGTAGATAAGTGCAGGGTCCGTACGGGGCCTGGAAAGTCTTGAAAAGCCTTGAACTTCATTTGCCCCATTTCAAACCCTTCAAAAGCCTTGAATTTAACCTATTTGGCTAATTAGTCTTGAAAATCCTAGAATTTCATTAAAATATCACGACTATCTAAATTAGTACGAAATCACCATTCAGAATGGCGATTTCAGACTAAATCCAATTGAAAATAGTTTTGAATTCCTTCTTCTTTAAAAAAAAAAAACAGCCTTGAAATAGCTTTGAATTCCATATCTTCACATGTGTGCGGATCCTGTAAGTGTTTTGAGTTGGCGATGTGAGGCCTCGCACCCTAGTTGACGCTGGTGTGATTGCAGGGACGCAGTGTGTATCTTCTACCTGGTGCTGCGCGCGCTCGACACCGTGGAGGATGACGTGCATCTGGCGGACGCCGACAAGCGGCCGCTGCTGCTCGCCTTCCACACCTTCCTGCAGGACCCCACCTGGCACTTCGACGGCAGCTCGGAGAAGGACCGCATCGTGCTCGAGAAGTTCCCCGTGGTAGGCCGCCCGCGTTAATTTTCACAGTGAATGTGTGAGGGAACCTGATGCAGTTCCCCATGGTAGGCCGCCCACCGTTAACTGTAACAGTGAATGTGTGAGGGAACCTGAGGCAGTTCCCCATGGTAGGCCGCCCACCATTAACTGTAACAGTGAATGTGTGAGGGAACCTGAGGCAGTTCCCCGTGGTAGGCTGCCCGCGTTAACTGTAACAGTGAATGTGTGAGGGAACCTGAGGCAGTTCCCCGTGGTAGGCTGCGCTCGTTAACTGTAACAGTGAATGTGTGAGGGAACCTGAGGCAGTTCCCCGTGGTAGGCTGCCCGCGTTAACTGTAACAGTGAATGTGTGAGGGAACCTGAGGCAGTTCCCCGTGGTAGGCTGCCCGCGTTAACTGTAACAGTGAATGTGTGAGGGAACCTGAGGCAGTTCCCCGTGGTAGGCTGCCCGCGTTAACTGTAACAGTGAATGTGTGAGGGAACCTGAGGCAGTTCCCCGTGGTAGGCTGCGCTCGTTAACTGTAACAGTGAATGTGTGAGGGAACCTGAGGCAGTTCCCCGTGGTAGGCTGCGCTCGTTAACTGTAACAGTGACTGTGTGAGGGAACCTGAGGCAGTTCCCCGTGGTAGGCCGCCCGCGTTAACTGTAACAGTGAATGTGTGAGGGAACCTGAGGCAGTTCTCCGTGGTAGGCCGCCCGCGTTAACTGTAACAGTGAATGTGTGAGGGAACCTAAGGCAGTTCCCCGTGGTAGGCCGCACACGTTAACTGTAACAGTGAATGTATGAGGAAATTTTAGGCAGTTTCACGTGGTAGGCCGCCCGCGTTAACTGTCACACAGTATCAGATGGGATGGCCTAATGGTAGATCGTGGGATTCGAACCCATGGGTTCGAACCCTGGTCGAGTCAAACAGTTAAAATTTAATACTTGTCACTTCCTAGCTTGGTGCTCAGCATTATTAGGATAGTGCAAGGACTGGTTGGCTCAGTGTCAGGATATTGTGACTGAGTGGGATATCAGGTCATTGTGCTGTCAGCCTGGTCTCCCAGTGGGGCAGCACTATAAAGTCGCCATGAGTGCACACTGTCACAAGTAGGTACCCGTCCTAATATGACATAAGATGTTGCCAGGACGTAAAACTCCAACAACCAACCTACCAACTGTCACACAGTGAGGGTGTGTGTGCGGGAGCTGGAGGAAGAGCCTGCGCTGGTCAGTCGGGTGTAGGTGGCCAGTCAGACGGCTACATTAGATCAAAGAGTCACCCCCAACGCAGAGTAGGTTGACAACCGTGTTTAAATCCCACCAAAAGCTGTTTCAGTACGAATTGACTGTGGAGGTAGTTGTTCCAGTGTGCAGTGTTTGTCTATATTAGTGAAAAGTTGAGAAGTTGGTTGAAAATGCAAACAAAAATATATAAAATGGCTGCCAGAGAAAGCTCTCAGTTTGAGTTTCAAAGTATATTAATTACTCGTTTCCAAACACAGATTTTGTGTATCATATATATGTGTGTATGTATATTTATGTGATGTATCAGCATTATGCGAGTATAAAGACGTGGAAGGGAGATTATTATTGTCCATTATTATTGTTGTACATTCATTTGGTGCGGAGTGTCGCGGTTTAGATTCTCAGTGGGTTTAGAGTCTACGCTTGGGGTTCTGCGCATTCACGTATTCGATTAACATGACCCGGGCGACTCGGGTTACCCAAGTTGCTATAAATCCAAATAGAACACCACGAGTGGAGTCGGAAAAAACATGTGCTGTGTGCAAAATGTCCTGACCCCAGTAACCAACCTCTTGGCTGGGGTTGGCTAGTAGCGATGACGTCACATTTGTGTGTCAAAAAGTTGTTCGGGTCCTCCGAGTCGATTAATCGAATACGCTGAAATGCCGTTAGATTTTTACGCATGCGCAGAACCCCGAGCGTAGACTCTAAACCCACTGAGAATTTAAACCGTGACGCGGAGCATGCTCCTCCACCACATGACCTGTGGCGCCGCCACCGGCACAAATCCTAACTACGGACGCTCTACATGTCATACGCCGGAAAAACGCAGCCTTCCGTAGGCCTATTACTAGTAGTACCTTAATACGACTGCAGATAGCCTGAACTCAGACAACAAACCACCTGCGCATTCTGTAGTCTAGTGGTCAAGATCCAGGACCATTACACCGAGTACCCCTTGGCTATTCTTTGTTTGTTCTAAGTATGATGCAGTTTATATTTCTAGAATTTGACTATTTTGTTAACTTTGCAGAGTCCGATGGTTTTGAGTTTCTGAGATAAATACATTAGGTTGATCGTTATAATGTACCTTAATTTACCTTAATTTAGCTTGAAGTAACCTTTATTTTAAGTGGCTAACTTTTTAGATATTTGAAGTGCAACCATGCAAAATTAATTTTGGCAAGCACACCAAAACTCTGACCCGATAGTTTTCTGTAAGTGCACCAGTATCTAAGTTAGATAATTATTATATAGAATCAAATTTAGATAATTGTTTTGGTTTTGAAAATTTGATGTTTTCATCGGACTATGCAGCTTTAAGTAAGTGCTATCCATGTGGAGAATGCAAGTTAAACCCCAAGTGACTGAATCTTTACACGCAGATCTCTGGCGAGTTCCGGAAGTTGGCTCCGGTTTACCAGACGGTGATCAGCGATACCTGCCGGCAGATGGGTGAGGGGATGACCGGGTACCTGGACAGGGCACCTGACAGCATGCAAGACTGGGACCAGGTGAGTGCCCGGCAAGCCGCCACCTCCCTCCAAAGTGACTACCAGTTGTACAGTCCAACCCCTCGCTCTGACTCTGACGCCGTCGTGGCTGTGACTTGGGTCAGCTTCACAATACGGATGTTGTGTGTCGTGGTGGACAATGCTCCTGCCTAGTCTATGTTGTTCGCCGGTTGAAAAGAATGAAGGATACCGCGGTATTCAGAGCGCCAGATGGAAACTGACTTTAATGGTCATATCTACAGCCTTTTATATCCAATTTTACTCAGGTATCTCCATCTGGCCTTCGTGCAGACTGACTATTGAGATACATCTCCACATTGACCGATTCAGATACATTTCCAGGCCGATCATTTAGATACATTTCCAGACAGCTTATTTAGATCTATTTCAGACTGATACATTTCCAGACATCTTATTTAGATACATTTCCAGGCTGTTACATGTCTAGCTTATTTAGATACATTTCAGACTGACCCTTTTAGATACATTTCAGACTGACCCTTTTAAATACATTTCAGACTGACACATTTCAGACTGATACATTTCCAGACTGATACATGTCTAGCTTATTTAGATACATTTCACACTGACCCTTTTAGATACATTTTAGACTGATACATTTCCAGACATCTTAGTTAGATACATTTCCAGACTGATACATGTCTAGCTTGTTTAGATACATTTCAGACTGACCCTTTTAGATACATTTCAGACTGACACATTTCAGACTGATACATTTCCAGACAGATACATTTCTAGCTTATTTAGATACATTTCAGAGTGACCCTTTTAGATACATTTTAGACTGATACATTTCCAGACATCTTATTTAGATACATTTCCAGACTGATACATGTCTAGCATATTTAGATACTTTTCAGACTGACCCTTTTAGATAGATTTCAGACTGATTGTCGACTTGACCCTACCAATGAGGAGTTCTTCGTTGCAACACCAGTTTGCATGACTCTGTCGTCAGATGGTGCACCATGCCGGTGTCATGGTTTAAAACCCCGGCCAGATCGCATCCCCTGCCGTGGCTTCTGCGCATGCGCAGATTTTAAGCGCGTCGTCTACGCATGCGTCAAATTCTCCCCAGTGTCAATGGCCGTGAGCAATCTTCATACAGAAAAAGTGAAATATCTCTAAAACTACATGACTTAGAAACAAACTGCTTGGTACACATATAGAAAACATATTCAACGAATAGATTATATTAAATTTATACGGTTAGGGTTGTGCATTTCTATTAATTTTTAATAGTGGCAGTGGCAGTGTGTATTCGTTCTGCAGCCGAGCTGCGCGCACATGCACAATGTTTACAAACTCCGCGCATGCGCAGAAGCCACGGCAGGGGATGCGATCTCGCCGGGGTTTTAAACCACGACACCGGTCCCATGTAATTAGCTGTTTTCATGGGTTCGAGGCGGAGAGTCGTGATGTCAAAACGTAGTGAAACGGAATTAATCACTTTTTTCTTTCAATTGCTTGCCTTTAATATGAGTTGCTTCAGTATAAATCGAACTAAAATACAATTCCTAATATGTTATCCTATGGTTTACTATGTTTTTCAGTCATAGATCATAATACGGAACAAATTTACTTAGTTGTGTCTCTAACAACTCTATTATCGGCCACGCGTGGAAGGTGCCCGTACGCTGACTTCAGGTCACCTCATGGTATTTACCCAGTCTGGTGTGCATAAATAGGTAACCTAGCATTTTCAAATGGGTCCAAACATTCAAATTATAAATTCACTGGAAGCTCCAAATGAATCGGAAGCAATATGCTTTTTGAATTTTTATTATATTCCAAAATCTGAGTGAGATATGTGCATTTGAAAGATTTTGATTTTCAGATCTTTTGTATTAGTTAATGCAGCAGCCGTTCCATGCTGGCCACATCAGCTGGGGCTGAGCAATAATAGTTTGATGGGATCCACCGCAAATACACAGGTTTCCGGTTTTAATGCTATGATGGCAGCAGCCATTCTGGTCATGCCTATACATTATCGTTTGGACAGGATCCATTGCAAATGCGCTGGGTTCTGGGCTTAACACTATGACGGTAGCAGCCGTTCCGCAGCATATGCACCGGAGGACGGCCCGAATTTGTAGAACCATATCAGTTTGTACACTCACCTATGACGAACTGCATGTTCTACGACCTGAGTGAGATATGTGCATTTGAAACATTTTGATTTTCAGACGTATGCGCCGGCGGACAACTCGGGATCGCCCAGAGCCCAGCGCATTTGCGATGGATCCCGTCCAAATGCCGCATAGGCACAACCAGAACGGCTGCTGCCTTAATAGAATTAAAACCAGAAACCTGTGTATTTGTGGTGGATCCCGTCAAACCATTAATGCTCAGGCCCGGCTGAAGTGGCAAGCATGGAACGGCTGCTGCATTAGTCTAATCCAAAAGATCTAAGCTTTCAAATGCACATATCTCACTTAAATTTTGGAATATTTTTAAAATTCAAAAAGCATATTGCTTCTGATTCATTGGAGCTTCAAGTGACATTATTTTAATGTTTGGACCCTTTTTGAAAATGCGTACCTAGCTGTTATGGTGTTCTAAATAGCGTACGGCGGCCGTGCAGTGACATTCGGCCTTTGTGGCCTAGAGAGCCCAATGGATTTGCTTGGACCGTTATCGCAGTTTCCACCGTCCGCCAGTTTCCGTGGTACGCATCGCTTCTGCGCATGCGTCAAAATTGAACAGTATCATCACTCACCTTATCAATTGAATATAATGTTTTTGGTAAAGATGTTTTCTATATGTGTACCAAGCGATTTGTTTCTAGGTGGTGTGGTTTTAGAGATATTTCACTTTTCTGTATTTTCTGTATGAAGATTGCTCACGACCATTGACAATGCCTTGAGTTTGACGGTACGCCCAGTGAAAAACATTAGTTTTATTCAAAATTATTAGAAATCAAGAACCGTAACCATATCAATTTAATATAATCTTTTTGATAAAGATGTTTTCTATATGTGTACCAAGCGATTTGTTAATAGGTGGTGTGCTTTTAGAGATATTTCACTTTTTCTGTATGAAGATTGCTCACGGCCATTGACAATGCGTTTGAGTATATGCGTACCGCGGAAACTGCGACACCGGGAACAGGTGCTGCCACCAAGCGCATAGCAAGAGAAATGGCTCATAAAAGCTCCCCATTTAATCGAGTTGATACACTTTGAAATACACCGCGTGAATTCTGTGCATACATTTTAACGACACATAAGGATTGGTTTCTGTGTACTTTTACATGTTGTGTGTACAGTCGGAGTATCCGACTTTTGGTGGATATTCATGTATTTGTTGAGTAAAGTCAGATTTCGAAAAATTTGCGTTATTTTTAAAGTTGCATGGTCCGATGAAATATAATTTTGTCAAAATTAAAACAACTACTTACATTTGATCCTATATATCTAACTTAGATACTGGTGTATTAGCTAATGATTTGGGACAGTATATACAGAATAACCAGTGAATTTATAAGCTCACCCCTTTAGACACTCACTTTGAAACACCCATTATGCAGGGAGGCCATTAAGCAACTAGGCCAATCTCGTGACCTCATTAGCCTCCCCCAACCAAGTAGGCCAACTGTGCAGGGCCATAGAGGGGAAGGGGATATGAGGTGGATGTGTCTGTGTGTTTCCTGACCTGACTTTACAGAGACAGACATACACACAGACATACACACACAGACATACACACACAGACATACACACACAGACAGGCACACATAGATAGGCACACACAGACAAACATGCACAGACAGCACACCAGACACAGAAACACACAGTCATGCACACACCCGACATACACAGACACACATACACCCGACCTGACTTTGCAGAGAGAGAGACACACACACAGACAGAGACACATAGACAGCCACACACAGACAGAGGCAGACACAAACATACATGCACACACATACATACACACATACATACACACATACACAGACAGACACCCATACACACACAGACATACAGACAGACATACACACATATATATATATATACACACAGACACAGACAGACACACATACACACACATACATGCACACACCCGACATACACAAACACACATACACCCGACCTGACTTTGCAGAGAGAGACACACACACAGACAGAGACACATAGACAGATGCACACAGACAGAGGCAGACACACACATACATACACACATATATACACACAGACAGATATACACAGACATTACCATACATACATATACACACAGACACACACAGACAGACACACATAGATAGACACACACAGACATGCATAGACAGCACACCAGACACAGAAACACATAGACATGCAC